>JXCR01127234.1:155151-193771 GCA_002079205.1 Phalaenopsis hybrid cultivar
ATATATATATATATATATATATATGGGATAATTAGTTACATACCACCCAAAATATTGATATTTAGAAATTAAGCACCTAAGTTATTTTTTTAAACTACCGAACCGATATATTTACCCATGCCACAATCAAACTATTAAGAATTTGATAAAATTGAACAATATAGGTTAGGGTTTTATCATGAATTTTGATATATGTGCGAGAATTTGAAAAATGGATAAAATAGGGTAGTTGATTTGTAAATAGCAAGTTCCCTTTTTTGGTAAAATGTGTTGAGTGGGATTAATTTTTGGGGAAAGTTCAGCTCAATCCGCGGTCTTACAATGAAAACTACGATATTACGAGTGTGCGTTGGATTAATTTCTTTGTCTAGTAAAAGTGGAGGTGTTCAATTTTTGGTCAAAACAAAAAAAAATTGAACCGAATCATATTACATTGTTTCTTTGAATATTTATATTTTGATTTTTATATCTGTAGCAAAGACATATATACCCGGTCACCAACAGAATATTTTAAGAGGAGAAATCAAGCATCTGTTCATTTGTATGACAGGCTGATGACATGGCCACATGTACATGTTGGACAACAAATGTGACCACAAACAGAGAACTTACGTGAAAGTGAAGATTATATGCTAGTACCCTTGTTGTTTTGTCATTTGGTTGTGTGATATGTATTTAAATCTCTTAAAATTTTGACATTGGTTCATGTCTTTCTATTATGCATTCAAAGTTTATAATTTTTAGCACCGAAACTTCAATTTTTACATGCATGCCACCTTACCTGAAATGTCAAAATGTTGCACCTGCATTGTATTTTGCATTGTTGGTTTATCTGTAACTTGAAAAACTGCAGCTCAATAGTTTGAGGTTTACCTGCATTGTATCTTCTGCATTCCTCACCTAAAAATTGTGCTGCGTTGTTCTGTGTATGACGAGGTGATTTATGTGTGTAACGCATAATTAGTGCAGATGTAGCTGCATTCATGTAGCTAATCTCAAAGTGGTATGCGTTGTAGTTTGTAAATGAGCAGCAAAAGAGAACTGTTTCATGAGATTCATTGATGTGAATTAGCTCTCGGAATATTGGGATCTTAGCTTCTTTTTTTTTTTTTTTTTGGTAACGGAGATGGTTGCGGTGAGAGTAAATTGCAGGTGTTATTTCATTTGCATATTTGTGTGTGGTATGTCATTAGATCTCTTAATGGTTTGATATTGGTCTAGGTTTTTGAAATGTTTTTAAATCTCTTAATGTTATATGTTCAGATTTGAAAATCAAGTATTGTGGAAGTGGGCATCCCACTTCAACTCAAGTAAGAAAAGGTGATTCACTGGTTTGGAAAGACATGCTCATAATATGCATATCAAGTAATTAAATCTTTTTTTATTGCAGCCACGATATAGGGATCTGGAGTAAGTTGGGACAACAAATCAACGTCTCTTGCTCGATTAATGGTGTCACTACACTGGAGCAATGTGTTAGGTATGACTCATATGTCAAGAATTTGGAGTCTCTTGAAATTGGGTATTGATAATAAGCTTACATACCCAATTGTCCCATAAAATGAAGAGATGTGTCTCTTTGTGTGTGAACCCTTGGGGCCGAATTAAATCTCAGTATTCTTCTGAATTTGTGTTAGATTCCTTTTTTTTTTTTTTTGCCCATTTGGTATCAGAGGGAGATTCTAGAGCGGAGGAGACGAGCACAGGAAGAATTGAAGAAGAAGAAGGATTCGCGGTTTGCGGCAGAGGAGATTTGGCGACATTTGCGATAGGCGGCAAACGGGGAGAATTGGAGGGCTTCGCAGAGGAGTTGCGGGAGTTCACAAGGGAGTTCCGCGGGAGTTCGGCCAAGGTTCGGCGCACGACGCAGAGGCGTCAGTCCAGCCAGGAAGACTTCTCCGATCGGTTCCGCACGAAGACAGAAAGGCTTCGTCTTCGGTCACTGTCCGACCAGGGAGTTCGCGCGAAATTGCGGCGGCAAAGGCTCGTGCGGAAGAAGATCCGCGGCATAGGAGCGCGGGGGAAGTTCGCTGGCGGTTACGGCAGCAGTTCGCGGCTCCGGTTAGTTCCAGACGGCAGCAGTTCGCGGGAGGAAAGGCAGTTACCGGAACAGTAGGGGGAGGAAGTTATTCCTTCCAGAGGAATTTCCCTTGGGGGTTAATTCCTGAAGTTAGCCTGAGCAAAGGATGCACTTTCTGTGGTTGCAGGCAGAGGTAAGTAAGAAAAGGAATTTTTCATTCTGTGTTGTGCTGGACCAAATTATTTTGCTGAAGTGAAATGCGAGAAGGAGCAGAGGCATTTTCACAGAAGAATGGAGTTCAGTGGCGAACATGAGCAGTACGCAAATTTTGTGGATTGTTCGCAAGCGAGGCAGGCTCGCGGGAACAAACAGGTGCGAAACAGTTCAGATAAAGGGCTGCAGCGGTTCAGCGAGTTCTGCTTCGCGGAGTTCGCGGTAGAGGCGGTGTCGAGGCTTCTAGGCGCGACAGTTCACAGACATTCGCGGTGTTCAGCGAGGTGGAGTTCATGTAATTACTGCAAACAGAAGTGTTTGCGAACATAGGTGCTCGGCCAGAGGTGTTTGCAAGTTTTTCGCACGAGGAGTTCCGGCAGGGACAGTTGCGGCAGGAGTTCGCAAGTTTGTCGCAAGAGTTACGGTATGTGCAGTTACGACAGGTGCTTAGCTAGCAGAGTTCGCAGGTTTGTCGCAGGAGTTGCGACATGTGGTGCTCGACGAGCGAAGTTCGCAAGTTTGTCGCAGGATTTGCGGTAGGTGCAGTTGCAACAGATAGTGCTTGGCCAGCGATGTTCACAAGTTTGTCGCAGGAGTTGCGATAGGTACTCGACTAGCGGAGTTCATAAGTTTGTCGCAGGAGTTGCGGCAGATGTTCGCAAGTTTGTCGTAGGAGTTGCGGTAGGTGCAGTTGCGACAGGTGGTGCTTGGCCAGCTGAGTTCACAAGTTTGTTGCTGGTGATTTTGCAATAAGAGGAGTTTGGTTGCGGTGAATAGGAACCATGGTTTGCGAACAGAGGAGTTTGGCCAGCGAAGTTTGCAGGTTTGTCGCAGGTGTTGTGACAGGTGGAGTTCGCAGGTTTGTCGCAAGAGAAATTGTGACAGGTGGAGTTCGGCTGGTGACCATAGTATTTCAGCCAAATTTTTTATGCGAACAGGAAATGTGCTTCGTGTGAATTATTTGATTCACGAATCACTGGAAATTGCGAGAAATTGCTGCAAATTGACAGAAAAAATTTCAGGTTTATTTGAATTTATTTGTAGTGTGTGTTTTGTTTCATACAATGCAGGTAAAATTCGCTGCAGGATTAAATTTGAATGTCAATGTCTAGTGCAAAATTCGAGATAGTGAAGTTTGGCGGAACAGAGAACTTCAGATTATTGCTAACAAAGTTGAAAGATTTGTTGGCACGAGGAATTTTTTGAAGGCATTGCGGGTTACAAAGTCTGATGATAATATCTATCAACTGTTGGGGAGTACAGTTGTAGGTGGAGTGCACTCTGTCGGATCATATGATAATATTGCAGCAGATATGTTGACAAATCCAGATATTTTCAACAAGTTCTTGGGTGACTTGAACTTGTTGAATGTTAGCAGTTCCTAGTCGGCATTGTTTCCCAACCCACTACGGTGTAAAAACTCCATGATGTATTTTCTCCTAAGGGGCTGGATATTCGCTAAGGTGGATAATTGTTAGGTATGGCTCATATGTCAGGAATTTGGAGTCTCTTGAAATTGGAGAGGTGTGTCTCTTGAAATGAAGATGTATGTCTCTTCGTGTGAAGATGTGTCTCTTGGATTAGTGTGTTTGGGGGAGCGAGGGAGTGTTGGTAATTTATCTATGGGTTTTTTATATGTCTATATATATGTGTAACCCTTGGTATGTAACTGAACTTCTCCTCTGAAATAGTGAAACTTGCCGCTCGCTACTGAGGATGTAGGTATCTTTACCGAACCTCGTTAAATCTCTGTGTTCTTCTTCGGGATTTGTGTCAATTACTATTTTTCTTCGCCCTATTTTCACAACACAATGCACTTGGTTGGCAATTTCAGATGAGTTATGTTACATGTTACATTTCCCACACCAATGCTTCATTTTTTTTACATACATACCTTACCTATCATGTGAGAAATGTTCTGCTGTTGTATCTTGCAAGGGCAGTCATATCCTCCAAAAGATGAGGTTTACGGGTACCATGACTATCACTTTGATGCTAATATACCTCTCAGGTTGTTTCCACCTGACATTTTGACCATCTCTGGTGCTTTGATTTGCATGTTTTATATTGCTAACGGTAAATCTGTAACTACGAATATTGCATTCGAAAAAAATAAAATAAAATTGTGGCTATGTAATTGCTGATCTGAACCAGCTTTCCTTCATGCAGAGCAGTGGGTTGTGTTTTGAAGATAAGATGCTTAGCAAGTTTGTGGTTTTTATTGGAATTTGAGGCAATACCAAGACTGAGGATCCGACTGTTGTTCTTATGTGCATAAATTTGGAAGGGTATGAAAATTTGATTGTAGTAATTTGTTGTTCTTAAGTGCATAAATTTGGAAGAGTTTGAAGATTTGACTGTAGTAATTTGTATGATGCTTGCTAATCAAATTAGTTTTTGAGTAGTTCTTAAATAATGTTTAATGATGTCATGTGAGTAAAACTTGAACTATATGTGTTTAATATATCAATCCTCACGAAATCGATGTTTATATTCAAAGACGATTCTAAATTGAGTACTTTTATCATGACAGCCAGTTATGTAGATTTCTATGTAAATTTCTAAGTTGCATTGTATTATAGCTACTTTGTATTATGAACTGGAAATCTTGTCAGCCATGGTCTGGAGGCTCATATCCAGTGAAGTTGTTATATAAATTATTCATCCAACTTGCTAATGGAGCCTTATATCACCTCTAATACATAGTCAGCCAGAGGAAAAGATGCGATCTTTGGACAGAAAATGATCTCTACTTTTTCAAGGGGAATAGAATTTGAAATGCTGCAACTGTTAGTGCCTCGTTACCAATTAAAAGCTAGCCACCAAATGTTATCTATCTCCAAATCATTGAGCCTAGGAGGACATAAATGACAACTCCTGTAATTTTTTTGTAAATTTTGTTTTGTTTTAGCAAGAAAAAAGATGAATGAATTATCATAACTGTGTTGGATATGTAAATAATTGCATAAAATTATTATTTTAACACTTAAGAAAATTTTGGTTTATGACACCAAAGAGAAAGAACACAAAAAATGTGTGGTATATAAACAAAAGCAAGGTACCAACAGATTAGATAAATGCAAAAAAAATTAGCACTCCACAACTAATGGTATGAATACAAAAAGTTAAGACAACATCCACAAAAAAAAGTACATCACCCATTTTCCTCATAGAAGAAACAACATAAAAAAGAGTAATGTTTATAACACCATAGATATATTATGACAAAGATGAAATCTTTTGATATTTAGCATCCACAGACATTGATGCCTACCCGCACAAAATGACTCCCCTTCAAATACATCATAAATTAACCATACGGCAGATAAATGAAGCCTGCAACAATGATTCCAATCAAAATCTTCAAATGAAATGTGATAGCATTAGGCTTATTTCTGTCCATTTCGTTAGAGCTCGGAATTCATACAAAATATCATCCATTTGAAGTTCATTGTCGATTACCTATTTGAAGAACTTACAATAATTAATTTTTTTTTATTTCAGGGGCATCGATAAAACTGTCTACCATCATTCTCCTCTGTATGTTCATTATATTTAATGCATGACAATCTGCAACTGCAGTACACACATTACTGTTTCAAGTGGTGCCTATAGCTGTTGATGACTAGCTTGAACTCATCCTTATTTTATACATAAAATGAAACAATGAATCAATAACTTTTAACTCACAATAGCAACAATAAGTTAACATTTCTTTTGAATCTTGACGAAACACAAATTCACAATGAAACACAATTTCTACGAAATCATAACGAACCACAAAAATATGAATAATGGAGATGGACAATAGGAGATAGAATATAATAGCATGTGAATCTACCATTTTGCAGGTTCTTACATAAATGCAGTGTGACAACTATAGTGGTGGATTTGCATACATACCACTTCCACATTAGAGTTGAAGTAAAAACCCCCAAAAAAGGGGGTTTAACTTGGCTACCACCCAAGACATTCAGTTTTACAAAATCACCATAAAATTTTAACATTATAGTATAAATTATTCCAAACAGTGAAGGAGATCTGTAAAAGCATAGATCTCATTTCTCTTTAAAATGTTAACAAATATAAATCCACATAAACATTTAAAATGAAAAATATAAATCCTAAAACATCTTAAATCCCGTTTATCTTCCGTCTTGCTTTAAATCTCGAATTTTAATATATCCTTTGGAAGGCACATGGGATCGGAAGCAAATAGAGAAGGGTTGGGAGAAAAAGGCGAGAAAGATGGGCGTTTCAGAGTTCATTGTATGCTACAAGCAAGACAAGCTTTAGGCGCGAATGTATTGTTAGAATTTTGACAAATGGAGGGACAAGGGAAAGAAAAAGGTAGGTGAGGCTTTATGGATGGAAAGAGAGGGTCGGAAGGGGATGATAGTGTTTCGTGATTTTAGTGTCCCTTGATCACCAGAAATTATTGCAACAAGATGTCCAATTAAAATTGGCAACATCAAAATATGGACCCTACTGAAATACATTGTTTGGCTGCTTTTTAAAAGTGTTAAACACATCCTAACACATGACCAATTTTAATTGAACACCTGACGCAAATTTACGTTAGATGTCATGATGCAATAATTTTTTCTTAATCACAGCTTGTCGCTGTTGTGTGGTGCGAAGAGGAGATGCGGGGATAAGCAGGGGACGACAGAAGACATTCCGTATAAGAGGGTGAAGGATGTAGCTACAAAAGGAGACGAGCGATAGACGCAATGTGATAAAGGGAAACAAGCATGAGCGGGGCCAGGGTGGGGTGGCCGAAATGAATGGATTAAAGGTTTCAGGCGATCATATTGAAATATCAAGGGTTTGAGTGACTGTTTTGTAATATTTTAAATTTTAATTGGTGACCATGTAAAAACCTCTAGATTCTATCATATTTATTTTTATTATGAATTATCATTTTAAAAGACAATTTTTTTCCATTAAATGAAAAAAAAATTAATAAAAACATGAATAAAACTTAATTGATTTTTGTTAAAAAGTTGAAGACTTACAATCTATAACAAATTATTAATTATTTAATATCAATAAAGCTTTAAACAGTTAATATTTATAGATAATAATTTATTTTATTACTTTATTTTGATTATAGATAAAGTTTTTATTCAAGTTTAGCATCAAATTTAAAAATCACTCATAAATTAAATTGAGTCAATCTCAATCATTTGTTGCTCAACTCTAGAAAGATCAAACGGCTTAGGATTAACTAAGATGATTGAGTTGCATAAATATTTAAAAGTTATGTCTAAAGATATTCAACAGAATATATATATATATATATATATATATATANGTGCCACAATGACCATCAAGAATTTGATAAAATTGAATAATATGGGATAGAGTTTTACCATGAATTTTGATATTTGTGAGAGAATTTGAAAAATGGATAAAAGAGCGTAGTTGATATGTAAAAAACAAGTTTCGGATGGTCTATATGTAATTGACCTTTTTTTTTTTGGTAAATTGTGTTGTGAGAGATTAATTTTTGGGGAATTTTCAGCCGAACCACTGAGAAAAAATTGTTGCATACTTCAGAGAGGTTTTTCAGAGGGTATTGAGGGGTTATATCCGCGTTATACCTCTTGTAACCTCCCTATAATCTACCTTACAGTAAAAACTACGATGTCACAAGCAAGCTTTGAATTAATTTTTTTGTCTGCTAGAAGTGGTGGTGTGCAATTTTTGGTCAAAGCAAAAACATTGAACCGAATCAAGTAAGTTTTATTGTTTTAGTTCAATTTTAAAAATGTATTTCAAATTTTAAGTTTTAAAACCCCAAAATTATCTTTTCGGTACTTGGTCAGGTTTGAATTTTAATTTGACCGAACAAAGTGATTAATTCAATTTTCTTATTATATTTTATTGTCATTTACATACATTATACATACCACCCAATTTCTATGTATTTATATATCTAATGCTTTATTTTCTTAAAATTATAGGACTCAAATCTTTCAAAATATTACAATTTTAATGTTTAAGAGATGAATATATATTTTCATACATTGATAATTTCATGTTAATGTAAAAATTAAAAGTTAGGTGTTAGAAATTAAGGGGTATGCATGTAAAATTTTCTATATTTTAATATCATGTAAAAATTATAAGTAAAAAGATGATTCATGAAATTAAATATATAATTCATAATATTTGTTCATAAATAAATATTAATTTATTCATAATTGAGCTATTTAAATCAAATTAAATTTAATTCTTTTAATTGATTTAAATTTTTAAAATTTAAATTTCGGTCCCAAGCTCTTTGACCAATTATCAGTGGATCCATCGGAAGTTTGAACCCAGGCGAATGCTCACTAGGGCTGTCAAAACGGCTCGTTGTTCACGAACAACTTGTGTTCGACTCGTTAATTTCATTCGATAAGTTAACGAGCCGAACACGAACTAAGATGTGTTCGTTCGTGTTCGGCTCGATCATAACTCAAAATACTACTCATCAAGTTTATATATAAAGTAGTATTTAAAAAAAAACTCTAATTGATTAACCAATTAAAATATTAATTAAAAAATAGAATAAAAATTATTAAATTAGATTCAAATGATGTTCTAATATAAATAATAATTTTTTATCTTGCCCAAACCCTTATTGTCTTATGGTTACATGATTAGGGTTGTTAAAAGGACTCTTTGTTCGTGAACAGCTCTTTGCTCAAACCCTTATTGTCTTATGACTACATGATTAGGGTTGTTAAAATGACTCTTAGTTCGTGAACAGCTCGTGTTCGGCTTGTTAAGCAAACGAACCGAACATGAACACATTATTTGAGCTCGAAATATAAGTGAATCGAACACGAGCCTCGTTTACACCCCTACCTACACCGTGGGACTATCCCTCATCGAACGGCTACTAAACATGGACGCCAAACCAAGCGGGATCATAAGGCAAATTTCCACGTTTTCCCGCGGGCTCTATGTGGCGGCAAAAAAGCGAGCGAAACCGCAAAACATTTCAATTTTTCTTCTTCCCACTATAAGTCACATTTCAGTCTCAGAGTTCCCAATCTCATAACTTTACCGGACTTTCGGACGTCGCAAAGATGGCCGGAGGTCCATCGGCGCTTAATTCCCCAAAACAGAGGAAGAGGGTGGAGGCGGAGACGCCGACATTGATGAAGCGAGCAAAGGATGGGAGCGCTTTCACCAAGTGGTATTAATCGATTCTCCATTTTCTTATCTTGTTTCTTACATGGTTTTGGGGGCAATTTGTTTTTGTTATTGAATCAAGTTCATGTCTTGGACTTCTGTTAAAACAACGTTTTTTTTTTCCCCTGACAGTGAAGGTTGCAAAAAGGACATACATGTTGGGCTAATAGATATGCATGATTGCGGCATGGATTCGATGATTAAAATGAATCTTGGTAACTCTTTGGCGTTTTTTATTCTCGCTTATTATTGTGCTGATTCGTTTGGTGTTGTTCGTTACAAAGTTTGTTTCATGCAAATTCAGAGGCTCAGGTGGTGGAGAAGGCAACAGAGGTGAAGAAGCCAGAAAAGTAAGTTATACGCAANATTGCTCAAATATTTATTGTTTTATGACTACATGATTAGAGTTGTTAAAAAGATTCTTTGTTTGTGAACAGCTCGTGTTCAGCTCATTAAGCAAACGAGCCGAACACAAACACACTTTTGAACTCGAAATATAAACGAGCCAAACACGAGCTGATTATGACTGGCTCGTGTTCAACTCGTTTACACCCTGACGCTCACCTCTACTGAAAGAGGCCAATCCCGACAATTTCCGCAGAGCGCAACGCGACGTTATCTATGAAAAAATGTTCTTGCGGAACAACTGATTCACCAGTCCTGCGTTTGGGTTTTTGGAGGCCTATATGACTCATCTTCCCATGTATCTCATTTGCTGCCTCATGAAACCAAGACTGGTCCGATCTACGTTGAGAGTCTCTTCGTAAGCTAATTTATATTTTGTGAAGTTCTAATTTTTTCACCTTTCTTTGTCTGATTTAGTGGGTATTTTTTCTGCTCAATCGCTATGAACCGCACAATAGTATTTTCTTAGAATTATGGACAATAATATCTTCTTAAAATTAGGATTTTTCTTACTTCTATAGGTTTCATGGTGTTTTTATTTTCTTTTTTTCTTTTGTTTTTGAAGTGCAGAAAATGAAGTTTTTACAGTTTTTTGTTGCATTAGATGAGTGGAATGTCTGGATCTGATGCTGTGTGTTTTCGTAGATTCACTCACGGTCATTTGATTTACTTGAATTCTTTATGTTTTTTGTTCTTTCTTTTTGTGATTTGTGAAAAATTAGTGTAAAAGGCTTCTTAAGTTCGAAAATTTAGTTATGAACATTGGAATTTTTGTGCCCTTTCCATGACAATTTCCCTTTTTCCCTGTTTTTTGAGAACGAAATAGGCTTGTTGACCTACATTTCAATGCTGCTGAGAGGGTTTTGTTCTGTCTAGTGGTCAAAAAATTATTAATTAATTTCATTTTTCTGTTTTAAATACTTTCAATCAATAAAAATATATTTGAACTTTGATGAATCAATACATGTTTTTCTTTCAGCAAAATGGCTGGGCCAGACAGTTATGTTCCGCCTCCATATATTCCGTTACGTCCATCGGAATCTGAAGCTTATAGTTTTTCTGAGACAGAAGAAACCAGTCCTCCTCAATCTGCTGCTCCTGATTCCTATCCATGGTCTTCTGGCATCTGTGCTTGTTGTGACGATATGCAGAGCTGTATGCTACTTTATGCCCTTTGATCCCTTGATTTTGAGAAGAAAAAAAACATTAGAAGGTGCAATTTGTTTATGTCATAATCCATAGGCATTTATTCTTGTTCACATTTCTAATGTTTTCAGTCATTGTGACTGAAAGCAGCACACATCCACCACCTAATTTTCATTTATATAATTATATATTACTAGACTAATTGCCTAATTAATGATTGAAATCCACAATATAAAAATCCAGTAAAATCTGGTGCCAAAACCCCTCATCAAAACAGGAGCAGTAAGAAATGAAAGAAGAATGAAGCAATTATTAATGCGTTTGGATGTATTTCATAAATTTATTATACTTTCTTTTGGTTTATTTTTGCGTGATTTTTTTTTTTTTTTTGCTTCAATTGTAACATTTCTAAACAATCATTTGATTATTTTCCTTACATCTTAAGGACTAAGATCACAATGACCTACATGCAGATGTGAAGATTGATGTTTGACAATTCTGTGAGGGGATAGTAAATGAAATAGTTTTATTTGAGGTAGCGTGTTAGTAGCACTTATTGAATATCGGTTTATGAAAAAAATGATTTTGAAGTGTTTTGAGCATGTATATTTGAGAGGAGTTGATGCAGCGAGAAAGATACATAAAAGCAGTGCAAGGAGGAACAGGAAAGAGGCAGTCCGATTGAAAGTTGTGAAAAATTGTATACAGTGGTTAGTGTCTACACAACATGCAATAATTTTAAGGAAAGAATGCAAAAGAACAAATCATGAAGCGAGTTTCATGTGCATCGGAAAGTGCTGATTTTGATGATGATTATATTGTGTGATTTCAATTCTGAACACTATTTTGTCATGAATATACTTCTTTAGTTTTCTTCATTACCCATTCGCAATTCTTCCATTCACAGTTTTAAGGTGCTTTCTATTTTGCTCTTTTAGTGGGAAATTGAATGTTTGAAGTTGCATATAAGTACAGCTTAAGTTCAATAGATGCTCATTCACCTTCTTGCATCCACACGCTTATTTTTTTTTGCATAATCCCTTGCTATTTTTAATAGGTGTTATTGGCATGGTCTGCCCATGTTTCCTATTTGGAAAAAATGCAGAATTTCTAGGGTCTGGAACATTGGCTGGTTCTTGTATGACACATTTCATTTTATGGGGCCTGGTCAATAGCCTTTGTTGTTTGTTCAGTGGAGGCATTCTAGCATTTTTTCCAGGAGCTATGGTTGCTTGTGGACATCGCAAAGCATTGAGGAGAAAGTATAAGTTGCAGGTATGCTCATGCCTGATGGTAAAACTCAGGGCGAATGCCCTTTTCTAAACGTTTTGTAATTTATAAAATATCATTATTTTTTCTGCTAGATTCTTTCATTTTAATGTGGGCTAAAAAAATTCGACGCCACGGCCTCCCTTGAAATGAAATGATTAAATGAGAGAGTTTATCATGAGGTTTCGGGTCAAAATTTCAGAAAGAAGATGGAATAGTAGATAAGACACTATGTAGAGATTTTGTTCTCATTTTGCGAGAACTTCAAGATATTGAGTTTGGGGTTTCTCATAAATGCAGACCCTTTTGGTTAATGATCCCTCTCGGTAATTGGAGCACTTTCGATTAATATAGTCATTAGGCGTTAAGCATTCAGACGTAATATATTGTAGCAACAAATTTATAATTTTAAATTTACAAAATTATCACTCTTAGCTTAGAGAGGATGGTGGGGGAAATGATGACAAACCCGATTAAGATCCCATTGTTCCGTTATTCCGGGTTGTTGTGATTTCTAGTCAATTTAGTCAGAGGAGGTAGTCAACCAAACTTGACAGAATGATCTTTGCACAGAAGGATCCTTGTCGGCATCCATGAGTTGTTTCGTCCAAGAGAACCTTGTAGACCTAGGATGAATGTTTGTCCAAAGGAATTAATCTAAGTTGACTTTAGCTAGCAGTTTTTTATGTCTTATCAGATATATCCTATACTTCAAAATTCAAATTAAGGTTTTTGTATTTATTTGGTGGCAAGATTTGTGTTTATATTTATCAAGGCTTTTATGTTTATTTGGGCGGCAAAATTCATATACACATGATTGCCTTTTTTAACTCAGATGGGCCCCCACGTGGCATCATTTTTATTCTATAAAGAGATGCTAAATGACTTTAATTCATTGGATATCATGAAGCTTTTGAGTGCAGAGAGACCTTTTTTTGTTCTTTGAAGTTGTAGTTTTAAGTTTTCAAGTAAAGTTTATCTTTAAATTTTTTTTATTTCTTAAAATTGTATTTCATTCTTTTATTTAGTTAATTTTTCATTTCTTCAAATTTATGGAATTTTCAAAGGTTTTGTTTAAGCTCACTTACGTTTTATTTTAAGTTCAGTCTAACTTTTATTGAAGTCCGTGTCAGTCAAAAATTTGACAGCCTCCTAACATTAAGAGAGCTGGGCTTATCTAGCGCACTATAAAAAATGCATGCGGGTGGTGTAAACATCGCAGTCGAGTCTTCATACCCTATCATGCTACGAACATCGTTTATAGGCTATTTATATAAAATTTGCATATTTCCCCACCGTGCTTCAAATAGAGCGTATAAGTACTTAATTTTGATTTTACAACTGCTTCGTGAGTATCGCGTAAGAATTTTGCCCCACCACGTTATGAAAAACACATATAGGTTTCTATTCATTACACTAACGCATCTCAATTGGCATTTCATGATTGTAAGTGTAATGAATGTTTATATTTGATGTGGGGCAGTGACGATACGTTCAGCACGGTGAACACAAAATGCAAACATACAGCTTAAGTAAAATTATATTCTAACCCCACTAACCACAGTGACAACACCAAACTCTACCGAATTGTAAATCTGATTTATCATTTGTAAAACATAAACAGGTTTAACTTTAAACCAAAATATAACCTACACAGAATATTATATTTTGTCAGCTCATTTTTCCTCCAATCCTGTAGCGATATGCAAAAGGGTTTGTGGTTTAGAGGTGAAAGTGGTTATTGGAAGGGGATGGGGTTGAGACGAAAAGAGTCTAGTTATTGGGGAGATCAAGCCAGAGAAATTGTGGCGTGATCATGGAGATGGAGAAGGGGGTAAAGGTGGTTTCAGTGGAAGCTGATGTGTATGAATCAGGGCTGGTTGATTTGAAGGCGACAAAGGAGGTGATTGTGAGCTGTGGGGGAAATGGACGCGTGAAACGGAGTCCGGGAGAGCAGTGAGGCAGAGACATTTGGTGAGATCAAGCGGCTTAGGCGTCTGCTGTAGCTGTGAGGGATACCAATCTTGGGTTATAGCTGGACGCGTGGGAACAGTAGAGAAAATTGGAGTTTGTACGCACGTGTAGAGTAACAAAAATGGGCTTTGTGTTTGTTTGTCTGTGCACACAGGGAGAAAGGGGGGGAGCTGATGTAGGTGGTTGTCGGAGGAGAATGACGCGAGCTGTGGCAGCGAAGAAGTGAGAGAGGCTGGTTACGACAATGGAGTGCTTTGGGCTTCGCGTGATATAGAAGATGGAGATGGAGAGAGGAGGAAGATAAGTAAGAACATAAGGGTTTCTCAATTTGGAGAATATATTGGGGATATCATGAGTCGAGGGAGAAGTGTTGAGAAATTAGGGAGAAAAAATCAAGAATCAACACAAATCCAGAAAAACACACAGAGATTTACAAGGTTCGGCAAAAATGCCTACGTCTTTGGGAGCAGAGCGATGACTTCATTTTCAATATTCAGAAAAGAGTACAAAATACAATATTCAGAATCTTACATAGGGTTACAAACATATATATAACCCTATAGTACAATATGTAATTACTTAAATTACCCCTTTAACAAACCGCGAGATGTTGCCCCTGCACTCCCAACTCACATAATGAAACTCCCCCGATTGGATAGATTCTTCCGCTCCACTCCGCTCGTGGGCTCTGTTCGCTCCAGCATCTGTCACATTTATGATATATGATCAATACCTAACAAATCTTCACATTGGCGAATATCCAGCATCTTAGGAGAAATATATCATGGAGTTTCTTATGCACTAATGTGGGTTGGGTCATCATGTCGTCTAACAATTGCAAATATTTAACAAGTTCAAGTGATACAAGAACTTATTGATAGTAGATGGCTTGATCAACATATTTGTTGCATTTTCATCGTATGATCTAACAGAGTGAACTCCACCTACAACTGTACTCCCCAACAACTTATAGATATTACCTGCAGTTAACTTTTCTTTCATCACAATCAGTGCACATTTAACAATTCTGATGGTTTCCCTGTCCCCACCTGCCTTAGGAATAAAACTATTTATATGTAAAGTGTCCAAGGAAATTAAATACTTCTTCAAATCTGGAATATGTTTGACCTCATATATTGTTCTAACAGTGTCATCAGACATCTTAATTCCGACTTCCTCAATACCAACAATATTGCAGCATCTATCATCACCTAAATAGACTGAGTCAGAATTAGTTAAAATGTATGAAATAAACTATTCACTGTTAGGTGTTATGTAATAAGAGCATCCTGAATCAAGAATCCATGCATCCATGAACGCGTTGATGAAACTGAAAGTATATCACCATCACTACAATCTGAATTGTCACTCTGCACCACATTTACAGATTTGAGAGCTGGCAGAACTTCTACCAAGGAAGAACGCATTGCACAACAAGTGGTGTACCGCGTAAAGACTGCGTTTGATGACAGTAAGAGGTACAAAAATGGATTTGTTGAAAAAGGATTTTAGCAGGGGCAGGATATTGCTCATGCAGTGAGAGCTGTAAGCAGATACATGAGTAACCTAATAAAGAGTTTGGTGGTACAAGGCTACATTGACGGTGATATGTCAACTGAGGTGTGTTACTTGTGAGAAACAGAAGTTGTGCTCGACTTTAGTTGGTCTTCTAGTGTGAAGACAGAGGTTTTGAGTTATAGAGGTGAAGGATATCATGTTTGAGGAAAGGTCGGTACAGCTAGTAGATGATGCAACCAGTTGGTGGTGTAGTCAGTGTCACAGTCTCAAAGTGTGAGAATTGTTGGGTAATGTGAAGACCTGGTCCACCGCAATTTAATTAGCTTCCTAATTAGGAATCCCACCTACTGCCCACCTAACACACCCACCTACTGCTCACCTACAACACCCACCTACCGATCATCTACCTCCCATCTACCACTCTCTTAGTTTCTATAAATAGTCTCTTATGGTTTGTCATAAGCCAAGCTAAACCAGACCAAGTCAAGTCCTCTAAGAGAGAAAGAGAGGAAGAGAGAGAGAGGAATGGAGAGAAGAAAATAACGACTTTTTTGTAAACGTAGAGGAGCTTGACGGTGTAATTCCTCGAAAAAATAAAATACTCTGTAGCTCTGTGAACGTAAGCAAATTTGACGAACCACGTAAATTTATGTGTCGCTCTGGTGTTTTTTTTGTGCGTGCAATTTTTCTCTTTTCATTTTTCGCTTTATTGTCGTCGTTTTTCACAACACATCAAAGTTATTTGAATGACAGTCGTTTTATGTTAGAATCCAAAAGTGAGCTTTCACGATCAAGTTGGTTAGAAACGGTGATATTGACAGGAATTGTGCTCGACGCTCACTAATTGAACTCAGAATTCTCAATTGTTGTCAATATTGCTTGAATGTTTTTCATACCCATCTAGATTATGCTCTTGGTAAGTCCTACCTAGGCGGCTTCTGTCTTGGTGGTCCTTGTCTTCACGATTCTCGTCTATGAACCATTGACCCTGATGATCCCATATGCATCCTAAGTTGAGCCATGTAACACAATTTGGAGACTTCTTGTCTTGAATCTTGTATAAATTTTCAAAACTTATTTCCTCATGTCATTGATTTGATGTCTCATAAATTCATTGGTGCAATCCATCATTTTTCTTTATTCTTCTGGATACTTGATCATTTTGCAGAGTTTTGGTATAACTTAACGTTCACTATATTTTTTAGGATAGTGAATTCTTTTAGAACATAAGGTCTCTTATTGTTCGTGAGTTCATATAATCCGATAAAGACCCTATTTTCTGAAGAATGTATGAAAAAAGATGATGGACGTATTATTAAAGCTTTTGTTTCTCACTCCATATTTTATCAGGATTCCCGAGTGGCTGAGAATAGTTTAAAGAAAGGGTCTCTTCTTCTCAGTAACTAGAGGGGGAGTGAGAGAGAGTCTAGTTTTAGAGAGAGAGAGAACCAGTGGCCCAGAGGTCATGAATTTCGTTTTCAGATCCTTTAGCAAGATCTCCTGAGAGCCCCTTTGACCTCCCTTTAATACACGAAAGAAAGAAACATAATATTATATTTTGTACAATACTATGCCTTTTTGTGCCTTGGTGAAAAGATTGTGATTCAGGTGTTAGGTAGTCTCATAAATAAGGATTGACGCATGTACTCTGAAGATGGATTAGGTTTCATTTGCTGATTTAGGCTTTCAGAACCCATAATGCCTGTTGATCTTTATGTCGCGCCCCCGAAAAAGTCTTGTTAAAATACATGACAGCATTTGAGTATCATTTTCTTTAACATAATATAAGTTTTATGAAGCAGTTGATGCAGAGGATTTCATTTTTCAGGAAGTCCCCTGTGGAGATTTAACAACTCACCTGTTCTGCCACCTCTGTGCCATTTGCCAAGAGTACAGGGAAATCCGAGAGAGGTCTAATGGCTCGGCTCCTCTCGTATGGACGGATACGACCGCTCCGACAATACAAACAATGCATCCTACAGGAAAATGAACAAAGGTGCGTCTGGTAAAAAAAATTCTATTTCATTGATGTAATGTTGCGGTCAGTTGTCTGTAAAAGCACAGTTTTCTTTTAGCTCTACTGAGAGTTAACTTCAGAAAGTGGGAATCTGGAAGTTGAGTGATATGTGAAAATACTTTCTGTGAATATTTTGTTACGGTTTCTGCTTGTTCTTTATTGAGAATTCATTTTTTATGGAAGATTATTTTTTTCTTTATTATGTGGATCCAACTGCGTTAAATTGGGGAAGCATGAGGAGCTAGCGTCCATTTGCTGTTGGGTTTGCTTATGAAATTGTTTGAAGTGTATTCTGTGTAATCTTTTGCTAGTAAAGTTGATTTTTTTTTTCTTGAGATAATTACATCCACCACTAGAAATATTGTTATTTACAAAATTAGCAGCAACTTGCTTTATGTGAAATACCTAATGGAAGCATTTATGCATGTCATGATCAAATCATTGAGAACTTGAGTGAGAATTTGAGAAATAGATGAAAGTGTGGTAGATTTGTAAATAGCAATGATTTGAATGCTATGTATGTACTTGCTGAGTTTCTCGTTTGCTGTAGTTAATTTATTTCTTCTAATATGTTAATAGACGATATTTTTGTAATTTGAAAATTTTAGTGAGATTCATGAAGTTGGAGTAGAGTATTGATCAATAAATTATTTAGAATTGTGATTCTGAAATTGTTTTTTAGACAATTTTTTATGGCATTATGTGACTGCATGATTATGAATTTTTCTGAAAGATTGAAGATCGATTGTAAATTGATTTTTTTTTTTTTTTTCAAATCAAGTCATTTGTTTATATATTTCTTTGTATGAAGATTTAAATTCATAGCCGTCGTTTCCTACATGTTTACGTATCTAATTCCTATGCTTTAATATATACAACACGAGCATGACTATATCTCACTAAGTGGGATCGGCTACATGAATCCTTTTTCTCCATTGCATTTTATTGAGTATCATATTTTCAATTCATTCTAATAAATTATGATCAATTTTTATACCATACGCCCGAGTCTTTCTAGATCAGTCTCTTTCTTAACATAAGTTGAATCTAAAACATCTATTCTCCTAATAGGATTATTAGATAGTCGACGTTTAATGTTGGCCAAACCATTAATATGACTCTTTAATTTTGTCTGCCACTAGAGCTATGGCCCCTATCACAGATATATTCATTTCACATTATCTCTGTATAAAGCCACTCATTCACCTAAGCATATTCTCATATCAGCAACACTTAAGTTAGGCTTCTCTTTTAAAGGCCAATGTTTTACGCCATAGAGCATTGCAAGTCTCACTACCATTTTATAAAGTTTTCCTTTCAGTTTATGTGGTACTTTTCTAATACACAATATGGTAGAAGCATTCCTCCACTTCAACCAACCAACTTGAATTCTACTATTAACATCCTCTATCTGTATCACTATCACTTTGAATAATATACCCGAGATGTATAAAACGTTCACGCCTTTTAATAATTTGATCACCTATGGTTTCAAATCTGTCGTTGGAGCTACTACTACTAAAATTACATTCCATGTATTCAATTTTAGTTCTACTCAAGCAAAGGCCTTAAAACTCCAAAGTAGACCTCCATAATTCAATTTCTGTTTCTTTAATCTTATCTACAACGATATCATTAGCGAAAAGCATAAATCAATGTGTATCCTCTTGTAAATGTCTAGTAAGAACATCAATAACTAAAGCAAAAAAGATATGGGCTTCCAAATGAAATAGAAAAATATGTTTATATATATCTAACACCTTATCTATGAGCGACTTTCTAAAAGTTAAAATAATAATATTTATTTACATGACGTGAGAGATTTGGATGGTATAAATATAAAGACAAAGATTAGATGTTAGATATGTAAATGCATAAGAAATGGGTGTTATTTATATAATTACCCATTCTTTGTATTTCTGTGCATAACGTGGACGCTTGCATTCACATGTTTTAACAGAACCTTGATTATGCTTGATTGTTGTTTAAAGTCACTATTTCGTTTTAACTTAAACGTAATGCACCAAATTTAATTTTAAGAATTTTATAGTCAAACTGACCATCATAGCAAGATGATTTCAATAATATCAAAATTAATTCAATCTGCGTTGCCAAATTAAGCCATTATAGAGAACATTTTAAGGCTTTGTACCATCAATTAAATGGTTAAATAAATTTCATGTTGCATCAATTGGACGCCCTTTTGAATGTTTTGGGAGCAGATAACGTTCGCAAGTAGCTTCCCGTAGCTGAACAGATCTGTAAAACCCTCCCACATGTGTTTTTGAAAAGATCATGGTTTAGAGCGATGCGCCTGTGCAATGTTTTAGGGTGTCTGTTGACATTAAAGTCTCAGATATAATCATTATAAACATGTTCATATTTTGGAGTTATGGGACCACATTTTAGTCATACATACTCTCCTATACATTACAGATCGATAAAACCCTTCACCCGAGTTTCATGGCCAGACTGACACTTATGGATAAGTGTCAGGCACCTAGGCCTAGGCACCCAAAATTGCTCTCACGAGGCTCAAAATCGAGAGTCTCGAAAGTCGGCGCCCGATCCAGGCTCCCAAGCATCAGGCCCTAGCTCTCCGAAGCCAGTCTGGGGTGCTAAGCGCACAAAATAGCCTTTAGGGACCCTGAAATTGAAAACCTGGAAAACCAATGCCCAGTCCATGCGCCTAAGCGTCAGGCCTGACACTTAGATGCTAATTCAGGCTCTTATGCACCCGTAATAGCCTACAGGGGGTCCAAAATCGAGAAACTGCAAATTCGACGACCAATCGGAGTGCTTAGGCACCTGAAACAGCTCCAAATTAGTTCTAAAATTCGAGAAGGTAGAAAGTCGGCACTCAGTCCTGGCTCCGAGGCGTCCACTTTCACAACCCTTGTTTTCTCATTATTTTTGTTGAATCTAAGCCGTAACCACCCCCCCAAGCAGCTTAAAAGCACATATTCTCTTGGGTAATTAGAGGATATGCATGGGGGGGAGGCAAAAGTAGCAATGTGGCCAACTTTTGGACACTTCAAGGGCTTTGGAGAAGAAGAGAGAATGTCATTTTAAAAAAAAAAGGTGAGGAGAAATGTTATTTTCCATGGAGCTCTTTGGACTACTAGGTAGTGGAGAGCTTCGGGCAAGGCAAGAAGATAGCTTTCTTCCTCTTCTTCTTCAGCCCAAACTCCACCTCCTTTTTGTAATAATTCTCTTATGTATTTTCTGTCCTCATTTCTCCACCATTTATTCAAATGTGTGAGGGAGTTTCATGGAGGAGCTGCATTGGAGAAGGAGACCATCTCTTTTAAGGAAGAAGGGGAGCTTTGTCCTATCAAACACAGAGCAATGAACAAGCAGAGAGAACGCTTCTTCAACCTTCGCGCTGTGAGAAACTCCTCTAAACCCTTGATCTTTCGTTCAAGCAAGCCTCTAGGTTCTGGATTAGATAGGATAAGCTATTTTATGTGTTTGAGGAGGCCCCATAGGTTACGTTGCTTGTTTTCTTGTGATCCCCAACGAATCCAAGAGCGAAACCTCCATAACATTAGCCGTAAAACCCTATGTAGCCGAGATTGTAACAATCTCACAATTTTCTTGGCGACTCCTCTATTTTGATAGAAGAAGAAAAGTCATTTAGTTCTATAGAATGAAGAAGCTCATTTCTTCATTCCCTAGGTTTTGAAGACCATCACGTGGAAAGGCTTTAATGTCAATTCTGTGAGCAAGCAAAGAGAGTTGGTCTGAGTGTCACTGCGTGAGATTATAAAAAGAACTACAAAATGGGCAGACAAGAAATTGAGACATAAAGACACTTGAAAAAAGAAAAAAAAAATCGTTGGTATCAAGTGGAAGCCGCAATGAGGGCATTACGAGCTTAAGTTGTGGAGAGTGACACGCTCCTCTATCCTCAAGAATAATTGACAAGCTAACCATGGGAAATGAAGATTCTAGAGAAGATCATAATGAATAGAGCAATCCAAGGGACTCTAGAAAATTCCACAACATTCTAGAAAAACTAGAAAGAAGAATAATATTCTAAGGAATTATAGAATGTTTCACATAATTCAAAAGATATGCTGAAAGAAGCAAGCTTCAAGAGAATTCCAGAATATTCTGAAAAGTTTTAGAAGCATGTATATGCAAAGAACAATGTAGAATTATCTAGAAGATAATATATTCTAATAATCTAGAAAGCTTCTTTAAGCTTGGGGAGGACTATAAATAGAAATCCCTCCCTCTCATTTGGATTCATCCAAGAAACATCCAAGGTTTTTGAGCATTCAAATTTTGTAATCACACTTTCTTAGTGAAACATTTCTTTCTCCACCACTTCTCCAAGTGTTGTGAGGATTAGGCTGATTTAGTCCGCTAAAATCGCACGGGTGACTTGAGATAAGTTAGTCCGCGACATTACGCTATATTCCTTGGGCATGCCTACATGAAATATTCAGATTCAACATACTCTCATAATTATTTTCTTCTATTAAGAGGTTTAGTACCATTCTAACAAAAGAATATTAGCTCACATGTTCTTTTAAGAAATATCAGAGATGAACAAATATTTTTATAATATATATAATAATATTAAATTATAAAATAATATTTCTGCTTCAAGAACATGTGAGCTTGCTCCCATAGTCCCCTGTCAACTACATAGCAATCAGACAATCCCAACGTCCTTTTTATATTATACATGCATGTGCTGGCGATCACAACTGGATTCATAGCGTTCTTTCCTATGAAGCTGGACCTCATTTATTTAACCCTCAAACTAATTGTTGGTATGTGTGAACCATCATCGAAATGGACCATGCCATTAAAAAATTTAGAAGCGGCGCATTTGAATCTTAACAGTTACCCGCATATACGAACAATCGTACGTAAAGCTTTTCTAATAAATTAATTCTCGTGATTATATTTTACTGGAGATCATAATTAGGAAGATTTACATGCAATCCGATTAATTCATATAGATTTACATGTCTAACACCTACATTCAATTTATTCATATATGTTATCTTAGTGTCTGTTTGGGACAACTGCAGCTTATTTAATGATCTGTTGAAAAGTCAGGTGCAGTGTTTATTACAAATTTTTATTTTTTTGGAAAAGTCATACGCTGCCAGAAAGCTGTCACCGCACTAAGGGTCTGTTGGGGGCAGCTGTAGCTTATCCAGCTTCTGCTGATAAGCAGCTTATCCTGATAATCTGCTGATGAGCAGCTTATCCGGATAAGTTGTATGGTTGTTTGGTTGACGCTTATGGAAAACAGCTGATTCTGAAAAATTGAACATTCTGCCCATGTTCTGAATAAATTGTTTAGCTGTTTGGTTAGTGTGTTTTGTAAATAGCTTATTTGCAAATTTTTTTTAATTAAATGAATAATCTGTGCAGCAGAATTTGTTATTTTCTCAACAAAATTAAATATCACTGTTCAGATAAGAAAATACAAAAAAGTTGATTTATATTTATATAACTAAAACATATCTGATCACATCCTTAAAAAAATACCAAATGAAACTATGTCATTTTAGTATGAACACCCTTAAAAAATTAAATAATCAACTTTAGTAATAGAGATACCTAAACTAGAATTTATAGATGCTCAAAAATGTTATATTTGTTATCATGTAAATCATGTTATATCATTCTTCCATTCTACTAATAATTTAATCACAATTAACCCCTTATTTATTTTATGTATGGGCCCATTTAGATCACTAAACACCATTAGCTTAGAAAAAAAATTCTTATAGACTTCTAAATGTAGATGAATTAGCATGATTTTTATGGGTGAAACTACTAAGATATAAATGTAAATCATATGCTATTTTTAAACTATTTGTTGTATGGGCAAAAAATAGGTTATAATATTACAACTATTCATTGTGATCAATATGGAAAATTTAAAAATGAGAAGTTTGAAATATTTTGTAAAGAGATTAGCATATTTCAAATTTTTTTAACCCTCAGGACACCACAATAGCATCGGGAAGCTAAGAAAAAAATAGAATTCTTATAAAAGCTACTAGTTCAATGTTAAATGGATACAAGCTTTTTAAATATTTTTAGGTTGAAGCAACAATCTTTGTTAAGTGTTGAATAGACTAGCAAAATAGTTAATTTCATATGACTCCAGACTCCCGTCTCATATTTCCTTGTGCAAAATTAAATTAAAATTTCATATGACTCTAGACTTGTTTAATTTCCTAAAATAGTTCCAGTCTAAAGGCCTCTCTTGCCTTAACCAAATTAACTAGCCTTACATTTTACCCTTACTCATCAAGTCTGAAGGCAGCCATCGTTCATTCAAAAACTCATACGTCATTTGAATTTAATGGTTCCTTCGCCATTGCACAGACAACCAAATAAAATGGCCTGCATAATAACACTTATGCAGGGAGAAAAAAAAACAAACAAGGGGAAGAAGAAACCAAAAAAAATTGAGTCACAAACGGTGTAAGGATGTTTAGTCCCAAAAAAAAAAAATAATAATAATAACGATCAATGACTCACAAAATTATTGAAGGGAAGAAGAAGCCAATTTTTACTTCGAAGAAAAATCAATACAGATCGTTCTTCGCTCCTCTGATATATGTATCCACCTTACCAGGCCGGTCCTGGATCGTCTTCGCGGGTACCTGGGAAGGGAACGACGGGATCGTGGCTTACCAGGGAAGGGAACGACGGGATCGCAGCTATGTGGGAAGGGAACGACGGGATCGCGAAGGGAACGACGGGATCGCAGCTACCTGGGAAGGGAACGATGGGATCGCGACTTACCTGGGAAGAGAACGATGGGATCGCAGCTAGCTGAGAAGGGAACGACGGGATCGCGGCTAACATAGACCACCGAAACTCCCATCCTTATCCTTGCGCTCCGCTCCTATGAGAAACACCTGTTCGCGCGTTCTTTCGAGGTGAAGGGCAGCGAAGTAAAGAATCCCGAGCGAACGCGGGACGCGGGGTCGACCCCGCGTCCCGCGTTTATTAAGAAATTTAATACACTGTTTTTAAAAAGNCTGGTGTCCATTCGAAGCATTTGGCTCTCCTGAGTACTTTAAAGAAAAGGGGGCACTTATCACCTGACTTGAAGATGAACCTGCTCAAACTTGCGATATGACAATTAGCTTCTGGATTTCCTTNGCTGCTTTCAGCATTTTCAAAACACATAATCTGTCAAAATGCAGGGTATGTTTGGGGCAGCTTGTGCGTTTCAGGATAAACAGCTTATCATGAAACGCAGACATTATTTTCAAAAAACACGCAAGCCAAACGGTTAGGCGGTGTTTAAAAAACGCCACCACACTTATAAGTTGCACCAAACGGGCCCACAGTTTACCAAAACAATCCATGTGAGTTTTCAAAACGTCACCGCACCAAATAAGCTGTCACAAACGAAACCTGTGACAAAGATATATTTCATTTTTTTTTAGTTAACATAATGTATGTAAAATTTAAATTTTGGATGTCATATATTGAAATATATGAATTAAGTGGTCGCATGCCTAAATTTTAAAATCATATATAAAAAAATTTCAATAATTATTTTTTATTATCATATAATATATAATATATGAAAATTTTGGCCCCTTCAAATTAAATGTTTAATAAGAATTTAATACTTATTATATGGGGGCAATTACATCCATAGCAATTGAAATATTGCAATTTAAAGGTTCGTTTGGGATAGCTTGTGTGTTTTAGGATAAACTGTTTATTCTGAAACGCGGCTCGCAGGCCGACCGCAGGGGTCGTCCCGCAGCCGGCATTTAGTGTAAAAATCTAAACGTATTTTCGGATAAGCTAGCGAAACGCGCGAACTAAACGGTACGGTGAAAACACCGCCCGCACTTATAAGCTACCCCAACAGACTCTAAAATCTTGCACGACCTTTCATTCATTTATCAATTTCTCGCTCAAATATCGAAGTTCAAGATAAAACTTTAACCCATATTTTTCATTTTTATGAAATTCTCAATAATTTAATCACGATATGCTTAATTACATGCATTAGTTTAGTAATTCAAAAAAAAATCACCTAGGTGCTAGTTTTGTGAATGCTAATACTTCAAGTGCTATGTATGTAATTATCCTTTATTATATTTGTAATTTAATAAATATTTTAAATAAATTATCACAAATATTATAATTCTCTCGTTAAATTGTTAAATTTAATAGTATGACCATAACAAAAACTTACCAAAATACTTTATATATATCTTATTCAAAAAAATATTTTATCTCTATTCTAAGCAAAATTTAGAAATGAAAGATTTACAAACATACCACTCAAATCTTATGTATTTAAATGTCTAACACAGAATTCAATTTTTACATATCTATACATCCTTATCTATGTATGCAAATATGTATTGCACCTTTAAAAAATAAAATAAAATAATGATATTATCGATGTACATAATTTAAAAGATTTGGGCGGTGTATCTTAAACAGTAAAGTTTAGGTCTTAGATATGTAAATACATAGAATTTTGGTGCCATGTATGTAAATGGACCTTCAAACATTTATATAAGTTGAAATTTGTAATATAAAATATTATATTATAGTTATTGAAGTTCAATGATATGATGGTTAAAATAATATGTTTAATGATATGATGCTGAAGTGACCAAGCCGAAAGTCAGTTTCTTTATTATGAGATATCGAAGTTTAATGCCTTTGAGAACTCGACTGTTATAGCACACTGGGTGCTGGTTTCCAAGTTTTAATCTAACCAAGGATGAACTAAAGGCTTCAGGAACGACTCCAAGGTAAAGATAGTTGACTTCAAGCTCTGAAAGAAGGGAGGAGAGGTGAGGATCTATTTGAGGTTTTCTAAAGGCCTCTTCGCATTTTGGTGTCCATTCGAAGCATTTGACTCTCCTGAGTACTTTAAAGAAAAGGGGACACTTATCACCTGACTTGAAGATGAACCTGCTCGAACTTACGATATGACGGTTAGCTTATGGATTTCCTTGGTGGTTTTAGGGGATCATATCAAGGAGTTCTTGGATATTTTATTGGTTAGATTTTATGCTTTTATGGGTTAGAAAATACCCCACGAATTTTCCTGCTGCGGCTCTAAAGGTGCACTTAAGTGGGTTTAGTTTCATGTTGAACTTTTTAAGTGTTAGGAAGGCTTCTTTTAAATTCTCAATGTGTTGTTTGGCCGATTGACTATTAACTAGTATATCATTAACATAAGCCTCAATGTTTCTTCCTTTTTTAATTAGCAAAGATTACATCCACGAGGTGATGGTAAGCCACCTTGACATTTTTATGCCCAAAGAACATTACATTATATCAAAAAACTTCCTCGTAGTAATAAAATTAGTTTTCTTCGTTGTAGTTGGGTGCATCTTGATCTGATAGTACTTGGAAAATAAATCAAGGAAACTCAAGACTAAGTGACCGACCCTCGAATCCTCTAGAGCATTGATTCTCAGCAGGGGATAAAAGTTTTTTGGATAAGAAAAGTTTAGGTTGGTGAAATTCACACACATTCTCTACTTTTTATTGGCCATCTGAACCATATTGACGTTGGAGACCTAGGTGGGGAATTATGCTTCCCGAATGTAACTAGCCTCCTCAAACTTTCGTACTTCCTTTCGGATTGATCCCTTCAAAATCATGGTTGAACTCCTGATCTTCTGCTTCATGGGTCGAGTTGACGGATAAATGTTAAACTTGTGGCATGCAATATCGATTGACACACTTGACATCTCAGCGGACATCCACACAAAAACATCTTGGTTTTCTCGCAGGGTTTGGATCAACAACTCTTTGTGGCCCACATCAAATACTTCGCTTATTAGAAAACATCTATCTGGTTCTCATTCAACCATAGAACCTTGCGAGTGGCCCCACTGGTCTCGAGGCCACCTTCCCTTACATTTTGAATGTCCAGGGGATCTTGCTCTACGTTATTTATAGCCCGCAAGTAGCAGACCCGTGACTGATATATGTCAATCCTAATTATGATAATTTCTCAATCTTCAGAAAACTTGACAGTGACGTGGTATGTAGACTACCACTCTGAAATTGTTCAGCAGCGGTCGGTCGAACAAATCATTATAATTTGGGGCTGAATCCACCACTAGAAAATCTTCGGTGAGGAAAACTGTTTTTTCGTTCTTCTCTAACTTACTGGGAGCCCGATAACTCTCAATGCTTCCTTCCTTTCGCATGAGAATCCATACAGCGGATAGGCCGGTGCGGTTATTCGATTAGTAGTGAGGCTGAGCTAGGCAAATGCCCATTTGAATAGTACATTCATAGAACTCCTAGTATCAATGAGAATACTCCCTTCTCGATAATTGTTTTTTATCAGAGTTATTACAATAGTGTCATTATACATGTTTCCCTTTTAGGGAAGATCCTCGTAAGTGAAATAGATAGACAAATGACTCTTGGGTTTTGGGGCAAAGGTGAAGACACAGAGTTCCCTTATTTGTTGTCTCTTCTAGCTTGTCATCCTAGGTGGCTCTCTTCCTCCAAATATTGTAGGCATGTACCCTGTAATGTGAATGATGTTTGTGCAGATGGGCCTATCGGTCGCTCCTCTCGCGGGAGCCTTGCTTTGCCTTTAGTTCGCTGCTCCAGAGGCGATAAATTCTTTCAACTTCTCCTCCTTTATCAGCTCCTTGATCAATCTTCGCAGGTGCTTTCACTCTTCTGCGTCATGTCTGTGATCTCTATTGTACTTACAATATTTTCTACTATCGTGAAGAAAAGCCCCGACCCTCATCAGTGTTTCTTTCTTGAATAACTCCTTATCTTGGATGTCGTTCACTATATCTGCAATGGATACTCTGAGTGGGGTTTTTTGAGGGACCCGATGATTATACCTGGGGTGTTCACACTGATATGGGTGGTTTTGAGCATTGGTCTATCGCCTCTGGTCCTTTCAATCTTAGATGAAGTGATTGTCTAAGTGATCCTCATAGCGAGGTGGGTTTAATGGTTATGCGCTTTGCTTGGGTTGTCTTTTGCTATCTTGTAGTGGATGTATTTGGTATATCTATTTGATGGGATCAGAGGTTTTCTCATAGGTGACGATGTATTTGTTGGCTATTTCCAAGGGCTTGGTCAAACATTGTGGCTCTGTGGGATTGAGGTCGAAACAAAACCTCTCCGACCTCACTCCTTACGTTAGCTCGGCCTGTGTCATGTCGGGCTTCAATTGCTTGACATCTACCTCTTTGCTCTGGAAGCACACAATAAATGATCATAAGTTCTCGTTAGCCCCTTGCTTTAGCTGCCATAGGGATAGGGTGCTCTTCTTGGGCTTTAGAACACTAGCGAACTGTGATAGGAAAAGTCTTATGAACTCTGCAAAACAAGTGATTACCTTCACTAGCAATCCGTTGAATCATCTTAATGTAGTCAATCTCAGTGTCATGAAGATGAGCTTACATTCTAGGACATCATAAATTTTCAACAGACATATGGACGATTCGAACTACGTGAGGTGGTCGTTAGGCGTAGTGGGTGTCTAAGACCAATATCTTGAGCTTCTCTGGGTGTTCAACTCCAAAGACCTGCAGGGCGAAAGTGTTCTTCGATTGCCTCTGTTCCTTGATTCGCACCAGCCAGTTCCTTTCCTCCACAGGGTATTTGGCGTTTCTTGGTTTAGATCGTCATCGGGTTTTTCTTGCAGGTGGACTCCCCTCCTTTCATTGTTGGTTGGAGGTTCCCCATGAGAGGGGTTTAGTGTTCCTTGTCGCGCTGACTCTTCTCCTGGAACTTGTGCTATTTCTTGGGCAACGACCGCTCTAAAGACTTATGTGAACTATCCTGACATCTGATTGGTCATCTAAGTTCTCAAATCTTGTAGGTCTTGATAAACGAATTCTTCCATGAACTCTCAGGTGTTGCTTCTCCTTCGTTTCCTAACTAGACTCTCCCTGTCATTGTTGCTGGGCTCATCTTCTTGTTGACGTCTTGTTTCCATGCTCACCGCGCCTTAAAAAATGTTAGATCCTAAACTGTCCTGGAAACACACCCAATGAAACTTGCTATTAGAAAATGATTAGGAGAGAGAGAACAATAGTAGATAGATAAAAAAATATTTTTTACCTCTATTTATAGGCTTCGGTCTAAATATTATAAAAGTACATATTAGCCCTCTTATTATTAGCTTTTCAGGAGAACTTTTTGATAATTATATAGTTGTTTGCATATAATAAAATCAGGGATTAATTCGATTGGTGATTGTTAATGATCGCCTGACAAACCTTGATTCAGTCCATATATAGTTTGAAAGAGTACTCCCCATCGATCGTCCTGAAAGTTGATTACCGCTCCATGAGATTTTCTCTTTGCGTATTCTGCAAATCCTTTTGATAACTAAGTTTCTTTGCCAATATTCACCTGGGAACGATCGTCTTCCGTGTCTACGTTTAATCGTCCGCATCTTATTTTGAGCCGCCCATCAATTTTAAGATTCGTACCGATACATTTTTATGTGTACATATAGTTAAGATGATATGTATGTAAAAATTAAATTTAAGATATTAGATACATAAATACCATAATTCAGGAGCACGCATGCAAATCTTTCTTCCATTTATAATATTTGAAGGCTTTTACAATCAAATCACTGATCTATTCTTATGTATTACGTACATATTTCACTTTGGACATACATCACATCATATTTATTTATGAAAAAATATATATTATTTTCTTAAGTTAGAATTGTGATATTTTTAATATATTATAAAAGATTTGGATGGTCTAAATATATAAAAAAAATACTATTAAATATGCAAAAACATAAATATTGGATGGTATGTATGTAAATACTTTAGAGTTATAAAGCTACACGATCGATAAAGTTAAAGTTCTATATATATTTTTTAAAATATTATTAATAGTAATATATTTTATATAATATTGAATATTAAAGCGTTATATATATAAAATAAAATTAGGAGCGTTAAATATGTAAATACTGTTGTCTATTTAAGGCTCCGAAGCTTAATAAGGTGACGACCGCAGAATTAACCCAATGAGCATCGATCGGATTTACGCCAAATTCCTTGCAAAGATGCCTCCTTTATGGCGCAATGTTCCAATTCGTCACGTGATCTCTAGCTGGGCGACTCCGCCAAACCTCCCGAAATTTCAGCTGAAAATCTTACCCAGCCAATTCATCCAATGCATTGTTCTCCTTTCTTCTTCGATAATTGCGCTCAATTTCTATTTTTACCTTTTTGTGTTTTCGTTCTAGTGCTATTTTTCCTTAAAAAAAATTCCCGTATGTGTTCATTCGGGCCTGAAAAACCCTAGAAAGGTCCTTTGAATCTGTTCGTCGATGCTTGCTTGTATTAACGTGCTCATTGATAAACGCATTTAAAGGTAAATTTTAGTTCGTCGTTTTCAAATTTATACATGGGGCCTATTTCGAAGGACTGTTATTTTCATTAAATTATTTGATTCTTTATCGTGGAATTTGTTGGTTGTTTGGCCGACAGGTCAAAGGTTTACCTCCCTCTAGATTTGTGCCCGCATATTCCCCCAGTTTCTGTGATGTCTTGCATCTCTAGGTTTTGGGTGCTTGATAGAGAAGTTTTGTTAGGTTTGCCAGTTCAAGTAGCATTTAACATAATTCTTGCCAAGTTTCTTTACCTTCTTCGCCCGAAATAAATTATGAATTTAGCAGTTTTTGATATAGTTTGCTTAAATATAGGATTTTTCAAATCCTGATACTATTCGGATTCAAGAGATTCATTATTGTTCAGTCTGTCACCGGAAAGGTTAAAATCTACCTTGGGCATAGGTGTAATCTTTAAATATTTTTAAATTTAACAGTTTTTTGGATTACTTCAATTTGTAAAATTGCTCAAACCATGAAGTGCAGAGCGTTCCCATTTATTCTGATTTTTTTTTCCCCATGTGGGCCATAATGCATTTTCGCGGCAGAAGAGATGTTTTTGATCTTTAGTTTAAAAAAAGAATTTCAAAGTCGGCTTTGCAAGTTGCTATATATATAGTTGGTTGGTAAGAATTTCTGTTCTTGTCGCCTAGCAATGCATTTACAAACATACCACTCAATTCCTACATATTTAAATTTCTGACACGAGAACTTCAATTTTTTACATACATGTCACCTTGTATAAGCATGAAAGCTTGTATTCACGTTTTAAAAGTTAGAATGGTGGTATTTTTGAGGTTATATATGAATAATTTTGCGTGATATAAATGTAAAAAATAAAGTTTAGGTGTTAGATATGTGAATACATAGGGAATAAGTGGTATTTTTGTAATTTTATCCTAAAATAAAAAGGAGAATTTCATGAAAAATAACACATTTGGAAACTGGTGCATGCCTGGTAATTTAAGAAAGGAGCATTAACAGTTTGTATTTCCAGAAAATTTTTATCAGGTTCTCTAGCTGTTTCATTTTATATTATATTATACCTCATCAGAACTTAGCTTTTGCTTCGAACAGTGGAGTTTGCGTGCTTGTCAATGGACACTCCCTTTAGGTGATGGCTTATTATTCTCTGATCTGTTTTAGGGTGGAATTTTTCTGTCTGTGATGGACCCTACCCATGGGAGTTTCTCTTCTTTCATAAACCAATATGGATCCATGTTGGTGAATACGCAATTGATACGTTATTTATGTAGCCCCAGAGAGAGTGTTGCTGTTATTCTTGGAGTGATTAGTGTGATTAGTTGGGGAATTGCTGAAGTACCTCAGATTATCACAACTTATAGAGAGAAATCAACCGAGGGCTTTTCTGTTGGCTTCTTGATGGCATGGATTGTTGGGTAATTATCATTTTTTTCTATGTTCTTTTATTTTTGATAAATAACTTTTTTCTTTATTCCCTTTTTGTTGTGCTATGTTATCATGGAAGAAAGCTCAAATTTTTACAACAATGTTGGAAATTGTAGTTAGTAATGCCATTACGATGTTTGTCAAGTCATTGCACTCTTATGCTCATTTAGATTCTATTTTAGGATGTCCAGATCTTTAGATGCCTTGGGTGCTTCTTTTTATGTCTATTTGATTTTAGGCTTCTGCATTTCATGTCCAAGCTTTCTAATGCTTGAGTTTTTATCTTCTTCAGGGATATTTTCAACATTGTCGGCTGTCTCCTGGAGCCCGCAACTGTAAGTTTCAAAAATAATTGTCAAAATTAGTTATTCTTTGTGCTATCATGTGCTTATAGTTTATGTTGTTTAGTTGGCGGCAATGTGAAAATATGCATGTGGTATATTTTAAATGTATTACTGTTTAAGAAGGCTGAGCCCTTTGTGTTTCTCATCTATATGTATATGTGTGCGCTTTATGTTTGTCATATATATGTGTATGTGTATGCATGCATGCGGTTGCTAAGATTTTCATACATATTTAGGTGAATTTGTTGCTGAGTTATAAAAGTGATTTGGTTATTAGGGCAGTTATTATCCTATCATGTTACTTAAGGTCCCATTTTTTAGCTCTAGAATTTTGTAATATTAATGTTTTTAGGAGTTCAAGCGTATTGTTACACTTTCTATGGTGGTGTGGCCTTTGAATACTAAAATTGCCTTGCATGTTGGTTTGAATTCTTTTCTCATACATCACCTTGTAACTTTTTTTTTTTTGTTTTCATTTTTCCATTGTTTTATAGATCCAGTTGCAACTCAAAAGTCTTCTGCCAGCTCTTTTTCGTTAAATTTGCTATATTTTCATGCATGCATTGCTGTTTCCTTAGGTTTTTAAATTTGGTTGAAATTGGAGAAGTTTATCATATATAAGTTGTTTGGTCAAACGTTTTTATTAGGGGGGTTGAGTTCCCCAACCTTTACTCTCGATGACGTGGCTTCTTCTGAGTATGAGTTTCTCGATGACATGGCTTCTTCTGAGTATGAGTTTCTCGATGACATGGCTTCTTCTGAGTATGAGTTTGCTTGTGATTACATTTTTACTGCATCTGAGTTCCCCAACCATTACTCTGGCCTCATCTATTCTTGAGTTTATTATTACTTCTTTTATGTATTCTTACGAAATTATTGCCATGAAGGGCCTTTACTCTCCATGGCTTAAATTACTTGATTTGGTATGCGATTTAACTATATAAATTATTTCATATACTTTGTGTACCTGAATTCTACTTTGGTTATTGCAGTTGCCAACCCAATTTTATATGGCATTGGTATGTCAACTTTTGTTTCCTTTGCTTGTTTCTTCTGATGCTATTTTCCATTATTCTTTAAGAAAAATATTCTATGTGAATTTGCAGTTGTACACAGCAACAACAGCAATCTTGACAGCACAGACAGTATATTACAGTCGTCCTGACCATCGGCTGAAAGCAGGCAAAGTTTGTCGGCCCGAGAAGGTTAGGATATAAAGAACTTTATAAAGAGCCAACTTGATAAGTTTAGTTCTTTAAGAGTCGAGGTTGCTCTTTTACGTCAATTTCAACAATCCATATCAACTTGACATTTTCTAGTTTCTTCATAAAACTTGAGAAAATATTAAATTTTCAATGTATAACCCATAAAAAGATATGATCCTTAATACCTTCCTATGTCTGTTGACTCTTTTTAGCATATGGACCGCTGAAACTTGTTAATTATCTGATGTGTATCTCAAAAACTGCCATCATGTAAAGCACTAAATACATATGTTAAAATAAATAGCCTGAAAGTTTCTGAATTTTGATTTTTTTTTTTTGAATGTGTATGTTTATTTCATTTTTCTAGAAGTTGGTAATGTATGTTAGAGTTCGTATGCACGTGCCTATGATATTGTTCTATCAAGAGAATTTTATCCCAACTGTGATCCTTATTCTCTATGGCTTTATTGAGTTTACCGTGTCTATCTTTATTCTTGCGACCTTTATGCACTTTCTATTTGTAGACTTTTGGTTTTGTTTTTTATACTGGTGGTTTTATGAAAATAAATCTCAATTAATTGGTTATAAATATGAATAACATTTTTGAATGAAATATGATGTCTGCTGATTTGCTGAGTTAAAATTAATTGGATATGCTAAGACATGTTTTTTATGTGTATAAAAACAACGGGAAAGTCTTGCTAGGGAACTTATAGGAACTTTGCTCCAAATTAAAGTTGAATATATGGAAAATTATATCTGCCATTCTCATGCAGCGATTCTTTGCTTGATTATTCTAATTTTTTAAAAGAATGAATAACTTTATACTGAATGCATAAATAAATTTAAACGTTGGATGCGTTTTGAAATAGTGAAAGATCATAGGTAATACTTTCTAGGTTTAGATATAGTTTAAGGCTTAATTAAAAAGAAGGCATAACATCTCATACGGTTGCATCAATTGAACATGTTTTTCAACTTGTTTTATGTTTTTTTTTTAGTTTTTGAGTAAATATTGAAATTCGTTGCTGCTAAGAGAGCTCATACATATTTTGCAAAACTGTCCTGTCATAAAAAAGCTAAAACTTAAATAGTACATCCAAGGGGCATATCCATCTATAACAAGGATAATGAAGACGCTCCTTGTTCTAATTTTACTGTAAGCATGTTCTAATTGTCATATATAAGTAACTAAATATTCAAGTAGGGATTAAATATTGATTTAAAAGGTAATATTCATGAATTTAATTAATAAACAAGTAATTTGAAGTTGTATTATTGTAATCTCTTAGAATCTCGTGAGATGTATTATTATTAATATTAAATTGAAATCTAATAAAAAATAACGAGTTTTCATATTTATTTTAAGGGGTTGTTTGGCTGCAAGTAGGATTTAGCGTCAGTAAGATTTTGTCCATAAATTGTATATCCGTTTAAATCCACCCTACCCCTAAATTTAGTGACTCCGAATTTAAGCCAAATCGAAGGCAAAATTAGGGTCCCCAAATCTGAAAGCACATAAATCTATGGAACTCCTGCTTTATAGCGTTTGATTGGATTTAGTAATTCCGATGATAGATGTTGTGAGATATATACTTCCTGGCATATAAATGAGACGAAAAAAAACACAAGCAAACACAGATCGTTTACGTGGTTCAATCCAACTGGATCTACGTCCACGGGAAGTAATCAATCAAATAGTTCACTAAGACAAAAGAAATGGAGAATACATAGCTTATACATAGAGATGAGCCCTCATCTTCCTTCTACTGCCTCCCTCTCAAGCGACACCTTGATACAAGGCCTCAAGATGCTCTCCTCCTCTCTAGCTTTCTAGCTATTCTCTCCTCCTTTATGGTAGCTTAAGATTTCTTCTCTTGCTCTCCTAAACCTCACACCCTCTCTAATTATAGAAGCAAGAGAGTGATAGGTGGGAGGTAGGTGAGCGGTAGGTGAGATGTGGTAGGTGAGCGGTACCANCCCTTGCAAAGATGCCTCCTTTATGGCGCAATGTTCCAATTCGTCACGTGATCTCTAGCTGGGAGACTCCGCCAAACCTCCCTAAATTTCAGCTGATAATCTTAGCGACCCAATTCATCCAATGCATTGTTCTCCTTTCTTCTTCGATAATTGCGCTCAATTCTATTTTTACCTTTTTGTGTTTTCGTTTTAATGCTATTTTTCCTTCAAAAAAATTCCCCTCTGTGTTCATTCCGGCCTGAAAAACCCTAGAAAGGTCCTTTGAATCTGTTCGTCGATGCTTGCTTGTATTAACGTGCTCATTGATAAACGCATTTAAAGGTAAATTTTAGTTCGTCGTTTTCAAATTTATACATGGGGCCTATTTCAAAGGACTGTTATTTTCATTAAATTATTTGACTCTTTGTCGTGGAATTTTGTTGGTTGTTTGGCCGACAGGTCAAAGTTTTACCTCCCTCTAGATTTGTGCCCGCATATTCCCCCAGTTTCTGTGATGTCTTCCTCTCTAGGTTTTGGGTGCTTGATAAAGAAGTTTTGTTAGGTTTGCCAGTTCAAGTAGCATTTGGCACAAAACTTGCCAAGTTTCTTTACCTTCTTATAAATTATGAATTTAGCAGTTTTTGATATAGTTTGGCTTAAGTATAGGATTTTTCAAATCCTGATACTATTCGGATTCAAGAGATTCATTATTGTTCAGTCTGTCACCGGAAAGGTTAAAATCTACCTTGGGCATAGGTGCAATCTTTAAATATTTTTAAATTTAGCAGTTTTTTGGATTACTTCAATTTGTAAAATTGCTCAAACCATGAAGTGCAGGGCGTTCCCATTTATTCTGATTTTTTTTTCCCCATGTGGGCCATAATGCATTTTCGCGGCAGAAGAGTTGTTTTTGATCTTTAGTTTAAAAAAAGAATTTCAAAGTCGGCTTTGCAAGTTGCTATATATATAGTTGGTTGGTAAGAATTTCTGTTCTTGTCGCCTAGCAATGCATTTACAAACATACCACTCAATTCCTACATATTTAAATTTCTGACACGAGAACTTCAATTTTTTACATACATGTCACCTTGTATAAGCATGAAAGCTTGTATTCACGTTTTAAAAGTTAGAATGGTGGTATTTTTGAGGTTATATATGAATAATTTTGCGTGATATAAATGTAAAAAATAAAGTTTAGGTGTTAGATATGTGAATACATAGGGAATAAGTGGTATTTTTGTAATTTTATCCTAAAATAAAAAGGAGAATTTCATGAAAAATAACACATTTGGAAACTGGTGCATGCCTGGTAATTTAAGAAAGGAGCATTAACAGTTTGTATTTCCAGAAAATTTTTATCAGGTTCTCTAGCTGTTTCATTTTATATTATATTATACCTCATCAGAACTTAGCTTTTGCTTCGAACAGTGGAGTTTGCGTGCTTGTCAATGGACACTCCCTTTAGGTGATGGCTTATTATTCTCTGATCTGTTTTAGGGTGGAATTTTTCTGTCTGTGATGGACCCTACCCATGGGAGTTTCTCTTCTTTCATAAACCAATATGGATCCATGTTGGTGAATACGCAATTGATACGTTATTTATGTAGCCCCAGAGAGAGTGTTGCTGTTATTCTTGGAGTGATTAGTGTGATTAGTTGGGGAATTGCTGAAGTACCTCAGATTATCACAACTTATAGAGAGAAATCAACCGAGGGCTTTTCTGTTGGCTTCTTAATGGCATGGATTGTTGGGTAATTATCATTTTTTTCTATGTTCTTTTATTTTTGATAAATAACTTTTTTCTTTATTCCCTTTTTGTTGTGCTATGTTATCATGGAAGAAAGCTCAAATTTTTACAACAATGTTGGAAATTGTAGTTAGTAATGCCATTACGATGTTTGTCAAGTCATTGCACTCTTATGCTCATTTAGATTCTATTTTAGGATGTCCAGATCTTTAGATGCCTTGGGTGCTTCTTTTTATGTCTATTTGATTTTAGGCTTCTGCATTTCATGTCCAAGCTTTCTAATGCTTGTGTTTTCATCTTCTTCAGGGATATTTTCAACATTGTCGGCTGTCTCCTGGAGCCCGCAACTGTAAGTTTCAAAAATAATTGTCAAAATTAGTTATTCTTTGTGTTATCATGTGCTTATAGTTTATGTTGTTTAGTTGGCGGCAATGTGAAAATATGCATGTGGTATATTTTAAATGTATTACTGTTTAAGAAGGCTGAGCCCTTTGACTTTCTCATCTATATGTATATGTGTGCGCTTTATGTTTGTCATCTATATGTGTATGTGTGTGCATGCATGCGGTTGCTAAGGTTTTCATACATATTTAGGTGAATTTGTTGCTGAGTTATAAAAGTGATTTGGTTATTAGGGCATTTATTATCATATCATGTTACTTAAGGTCCCATTTTTTAGCTCTAGAATTATGTAATATTAATGTTTTTAGGAGTTCTAGCGTATTGTTACACTTTCTATGGTGATGTGGCCTTTGTATACTAAAATTGCCTTGCATGTTGGTTTGAATTCTTTTCTCATACATCACCTTGTAACTTTTTTT
>JXCR01127234.1:196496-229547 GCA_002079205.1 Phalaenopsis hybrid cultivar
GCGAGCATATCAGCAGGATTTTCTTCAGTAGGTATCTTCTCCACTACTATTGAACCCTTGACAATGACATCCCTCACAAAATGAAGCTTTATATCTATATGCTTGGATCTTTCATGAAATACATGATGTATCTATATGCTTGGATCTTTCATGAAATACCTGATTTCTGGTTAGATGAATGGTGCTTTGGTTGTCGCAAAACACAGTTATCACCTTCTGATGTATCCCAAGCTCCTCAGCCATGCCCTTTAGCCACATAGCTTCCTTGATTGCTTCAGTCACAACGATGTATTCAACCTCTGTTGTTGAGAGGGTCACAACTGATTGGAGGTTAGACTTCCAACTGACTGCGGTACCGAAGACGGTGAAAATGAATCCGGTCAGTGATTTTCTGGTGTCAATGCTTCCTGCATAATCGGAGTCCACGTAACCAACTACCTTTTCTTCCTTGTCTTCCTGCCTTTTAAAGATTAGACCCAGATCTGTTTGTGCCTCTCAGGTACCTCAGGATCCATTTTAGTGCTTCCCTGTGAGCCCGTCCTTGGTTTGCCATGAACCTGCTTACAATGCTGACGGCGTAGGCCAAATCTGGTCTGCTGCAGATCATCCCATACATGATGCTACCAACCCAGTTAGCATAAGTGACACCCTCCATGTATATTTTCTCGCCTTCAGTCTCTGGTGCTTGAGAGTTTGACAATCTGAAGTGTTGGTCAATAGATGTTGCAACCTGCTTAGCCTCATGCATGCTGAATCTTCTGAATATATGACTTTTGAGACAAGAATAAGGTATCATTTTTTCTTTCTCTAATAATCTCCATTTCTAGGATCTTTGTAGCAGGTCGTAAGTCCTTCATGTTAAATTCAAAATTGAGCATATCTTTGATCTTTTGGATTTCCTCCTTGCTTCTGCTGGCTACTAACATATCATCCACATAAAGAAGCAAGTAGGTACATATTTCAGCGTCTTGCCATTTCATGTACACGCAACTGTCGTAGCTGCATCTGACAAATTCGATCTTTAGCATGAACCCATCAAATCATTTGTATCATTGCCTGGGGCTTTGTTTCAGTCCATACAAAGATTTCTTCAGCAAGCAAACTGTCCTTAGTCTCAGGTGTGCAGTACCCATCTGGCTGATCTATGTAGATGGTTTTTTCAAACTCTCCATGCAGGAACGTAGTCTTAACATCTAGCTGCTCTAATTCCAAATTGAATTGAATCGCTAGTGCTAAGACTATCCTAATCGAGCAGTGCTTCACGACGAGCGAGAAGATTTCGTTGAAGTCGATTCCTTCTACCTGAGTGAATCCCTTTGCAACGTGTCTGGCTTTGTACCTGATCCTCTCAATACCTGGCGTGCCTTCCTTCTTCTTAAAGAACCACTTGCAACCAACCATTCGTTTGTTCTTTGGTCGATCCACAAGTTTTCAGGTTTTGTTCTTCATCAGAGAAGCCATTTCCTCATCTATTGCCTCTTCCCACCTGAGTCTTTCCCTGCTCTTTAGGGCTTCCTTGTAGTTGCTCGGTTTTGCTTCTTCTATCTCTTCGGCAACACTTAAAGCATATGAGATCATATATGCATGGCCGTATTTCTCTGGTGGTCTGATAGTTCTTCTTTGTCTGTCCCTTACCAAGCTGTAGTCATCAGATATTCTTTCTGGCTCTCAATCGCTTGCTGCTCCTCTGCCACTTCATCCTGATTGTTCACAACAGTCATTTAATCTGTTAAAGTTCGTTGTTGTTGCAGCTCCACCTCAATTGAAGAATCCTCCTTAGTGATGTTGTTTTTGGCAACATGGCTATACATATTCGCCATTTTGGACTCATCGAATGTCACATCTCTACTGATGATGCATTTCTGTTGATCTGGGCACCAGAGTTTGTAGCCCTTAGTTCCAGGTGGGTATCTAATGAAAATGCACTTCAAGGCCATTGCTTCCAGCATATCCTGTCTAGCATGAGCATATGCAATACATCCAAAAACATTGAGAATATCATAGTTACCTGGTTTCCCGTACCACAACTCCGAAGTTGCCTTCATATCGATAGCAGTTGATGGGCATCTGTTGATAAGCTAGCAGACCGTTGACACAGCTTCACCCCAGAAACTTTTGGGTAGACCTGCATTTAGCAACATGCACCTCACTCTCTATAGGAGAGTCCTGTTCATCCTCTCAGCTAGGCCATTCTGTTGAGGAGTGTTTTGGACTGTCTTGTGCCTTGTGATGTCATTCCTCCTGCACAGCTTCTCAAACTGCTCTGAACAGTACTCTAAGCTATTGTCAGTTCTCAGGTGCTTCAGTTTGGTTTCCATATTATTTTCTGTGACAGTTAACCAGTCCCTAAACCTCTTAAAGACTTCATCTTTTGATTTAAGGATGAAAACCCATACCTTCCTGGTGTAGTCATCTATGATAGACATGAAGTATCTCCCTCCTCCATGAGTCTGAGTTCTGGCTGGTCTCCATAGATTGCTGTGAACATAGTCAAGGGGTTTCTTTGATGAGTGAGTTCCGGTAGTGAACTTCACCCTGGTGGCCTTCCCCAAAACACATTGTTCATAGAATTCCAGTTTGCTTACTCGATCTCCACATAACACACTCTGTTTGGACAGTTCTTGTAAGCCTCTTTCACTTACATGCCCCAGTCTCATGTGCCATAGTATGGTCCTGTCAGGTTCTGATTGAACTGCATTTGAGAAGTTACCGATCACGGTTCTTCCAACTAGTGAGTACAGTCCATTCTTTCTGACTTCTTTCATGACTATGAGAGAACCTTTGGATACTCTGATTCAACCATTCTCTACCTTGAATGAGTATCCACTTGATTACAGCGTACCTAGAGAGATCAAATTTCTTTTGAGTTCCGTGACATACCTGACGTGCTGCAATATCCTTTCAGCTCCATCGAACATCTTGATTCTGATTGTCCTGGCGCCGACTACCCTGCAAGCTTTATTATCACCAAGTAGAACAGATCCACCGTTCTCCAACTGCAGTGACTCGAACCAATATTTATGAGGACACATGTGGAAGGAGCACTCTGAGTCAAGGATCCACTCTTTGCTAGATTCAGATTCTGTGATCGCCAGAGCTTCAGTTGAATCATAGCCATCTGAGGCTACGCTTGCCTCTCCAGAATCTCTGGGCTTCTCCTGAAAACTTTTTTTTCTATCCGGACAGTTCCTTCTAAAGTGATCTTTCTTGTGGCAGTGGTAACACCTGTTAGATCTCTTAGAAGACTGACTTCTGCCCTTCCTTCAGGTCTTTGATCTGCTCTGATCATTTTTTAAGCCTTTCTTGCTCGATCTTCTTCTAACTATCAGACTATCTCCACTGGTTTCCTCTTTCGTGTCTTGCTTCTTTTGGAGTTATTTAGCTCTAATAAGGGATTTAACCTCTTCTAGAGTAATAGTCTGCGCCCTTCCATAAAGCATCACATCCTTGAAATGCTCATAGCTCTTGGGAATAGAGTTTAGCAACAGTAGTGCCTTGTCCTCATTGTTCATCTTGACGTCGATGTTCTCGAGATCGTCGATGTTCTTGTTGAACTCGTCAATCTGCTCTGAGGCGGATTTGTCTTCATGCATTTTGAAGGAGTATAGGCGCTGCTTCAGAAAAAAAGCCTATTAGCCAGAGACTTTGTCAGGTAGAGTACCTCGAGTTTTGCCCAAAATGCTTGAGTCGTTGTCTTCCTCGACACCTCCCTCAGAACTGTCGCCCAGGCTCAGGATTATGAAACTGTGGGTCTTGTCCAGTATGCCGATTTTCTCTTTCTCAGTCATGTCGGCCGACAATGCCGCTGACCTTTGCAAGGCTTCTGCAAAACCTTGTTGAATCAATAGAGCTCTCATATTTACTCTTCATAGACCGAAATCATTATTCCCGTTGAATTTCTCGATATCGAATTTGGCGGAACACATTATTGTGGCTTGATCCCCACTAACATCTGAAATCCGCTCCGTTGAGCACCTACTGAATTCCGAGAGCTGTCGCGGCGTGCTTCGCGTGCTTCTGTCGCGGCGTGTGCTAGCTGTCGCGGAAATCCTCCTTCGAGAGATCTGCCCCTTCCCGGACCGAACTACCCGCCTTCCTCTGCTTCTTCGCGGATAGCTCCTCCTCCGTCTCGCCGAACCGCACAACCTGCGGTGCTAATCCAGTCGATTAAAGCTTCCACTACTCACCGAATCTGTCGCGATTCGGCTGCCTGCGACGCGATTCTCTTGCTCCTCTGTTCGTGAATGCCGAACTCCTCTTCTTCGTCGCTGACTGCGAACACCTTTACGCGGACACCTCTAGCCAAGAAGTATGGATCTTCCCATAGACGGTGATAATTGTTGTGAGATATGTACTTCCTGACATAGAAATGAGATGGAAAAAAAAACACAAGCAAACACAGATTGTTTACGTGGTTCGATCCAACTGGATCTACGTCCACGGGAGGGAATCAATCAAATATTTCACTAAGGCAAAANTCTACGTCCACGGGAGAGAATCAATCAAATAGTTCACTAAGGCAAAATAAATGGAGAATACATAGCTTATACATAGAGATGAGCATCTTTCTTCTGTTGCCTCCCTCTCAAGCGACACCTTGATACAAGGCCTCAAGATGCTCTCTTCCTCTCTAGCACTCTAGTTATTCTCTCCTCATTTGTGGTAGCTTAAGATTTCTTCCCTTGCTCTCCTAAGTCTCACACCCTTTCTATTTATAGAAGCAAGAGAGTGGTAGGTGGGGAGTAGGTGAGCGGTATGTGAGATGTGGTAGGTGAGCGGTACCACATTACAAAAATGTCCTTTTACCTTAGTTCAATAATTGAGGGTCAAAATAACAATAGATATATTAAAAAGACGCCACTAAACACCCTTAAGTTTAATGATAAAGTCCATTATTTTATTTTGAGCATTAAGGGAAATTTTGGCTATTGATTGTATGAGTTAAAGTATCATGGATTGATTATTTGTTACGAAAATATGCTAGTGTTAGTTTATTTTCGTATTTACATTGAAAATTTTGTTGCGATAAGCCTTCCGGTGTGATTCAACATACCATGAGTATTTTCAAACCCAACAAAGCTCAAAGATCTTGTCAAATCTGGTTATTTGCACAAAATGTTTCAATCATCATTGTAATATTATATTTGAAAATTTAAATCTAAAAAGTAGTTGGGCGTACTTATCCGCGGCATAGTGGTTAAGGTTGTAGTCTCCCATTGTGAGGTCACGGGTTCAAATTACATATATTGACCTTTCTTGAAAAAAAAATTAGTTGAGCATTCGTTGTGGGGTAGTTGAAAGTTGGTTGATGGATCCATATTCTCCCAAGAGTAAAGTGGATGATATTCTAAGTTCAAATCCAAAGGAGGCATATTCAAGACATGAATCATGAATCAAAGCACTTCAACAGGTCTTTCACAGTGCAAATCATCATTCTATCCTTCTCCATTTGAATTTTAAATTCTTCAAAGCTTAGTATGGAACTTGATGCAATTTATAAGTGATTTCTATTGATGTAAGGAACTATTTTTGTTTGAATTTGGACCAAAGTTCTCGTCTCACAGTTTTTTTGGCTTTGTGGCCAAACCAGCACAATTTCTTAGGTGAGAATTGTTTTATTTTAATTTTTGTTTTTGTTAAATGCTTAGTTATATTCTTTCATCCTACCTCATCTCTCCCTCTCTTTTACAAACCCTAGAATCCATCAAAAAGATTTCAGTCTCCATAAAAAGGCATATTTGAAGACATGAATCATGAATCAAAGCACTTCAACACGTCTTCCACGGTGCAAGTCATCATTCTATCCATCTCCATTTAAAATTTAAATTCTTCAAAGCTTAGTATTGAATTTGATGTAATTTATAAGTGATTTCTATTGATGTGAGGAACTATTTTTGTGTGAATTTGAACCGAAGTTCTTGTCTCTCAGTTTTTTGGCTTTGTGGCCAAACCAACACAATTTTTTAGGTGAGAATTGCATTATTTTAATTTTGTTTCTGTTAACTGCTTAGTCATATTCTTTCATCATTCCTCATCTCTCCTTTCCTTTTACATACCCCAGAATCCATCAACAAGATTTCAGTCTCCATGAAAAATCTAAATCTAAGACCAAGAAGTATACAAAACCTAGGCCAAAGACAAATTTTTGGTTTTGGGTGCCCTTCCATGAATTTTAGTCTTTCCTTAGAAATCCCTAACTTCTCTCTTCCTTCCAAGGATTCATAAGCCATGATATCAAATCTCCACCTCTCTGCCTCACAAAATAAAAACCATAACTCTATTCTGATATAATCGTGGGCTCCAAAAAATCATGCTTGTAACTCTCTCTGTCATGACCTAGCTCAGGTGCTTAGAAGTTCCACGCATAAACGAACCCAAACAATGAAATTAAAATTTTCTAATTTTTATTTTTTATCACTAGTAGTTAATCACACGAAAATAATTAAGAGAATGACTTGTGAAACAAAAATTAAATTAAGATAGTTATAATATTACCTTTCTATTTGTTGACATCGTCTTCTATGCATGGTTTTTCTTCTATCACTCATCTTTTAATTAAAATTTTAAACCAAAAAATTTTAATTTAAAACATACCGAGCTGTTAATAGCCAGTGAATATTTCTACTTCTAAATTGCAGTAATATAATATACGATGAAACAATATAAATGCTAGTCGTAGAAAATAAATTAGTAGAAAATAAATGACAATTTTTTTTATCAATTATTGGCATTCAAGAAAGTTCATATGATTCTATTATTGAATATATATAATATTATCTTTCCTATATCTTATTATTTACAACCCTCATAGGAACACCGCTTAAAGTTTGTGCCAATAAATGTACATCAACATTAGTAACATTTTCTAATATATGTGTATGAGTATCTTAGCATCTCTAACTAGTTTTATGAATGAGTAAAGTCCATTATGTTCAAAATACACATTTAATTATTCTATATAGTCTATATCAATCACATTTTTATATCATTTAACATATAATATAAATGCATAAAACTTATCACATTGAAAGACTTGAAATATTGATATGGCGAATAATATTGAAGAGCGGATGAATCAAAATAAATCTTATAATTGTATTAATACACATTTAATTATTCTATATAGTCTATATCTATCACATTTTTATATCATTCAACATATAATATAAATGCATAAAACATATCACATTGAAAGACTTGAAATATTGATATGGCGAATAATATTGAAGAGCGGGTGAATCAAAATAAATCTTATAATTCTATTAATCAAGTTTCAATAACTATTCATACATTTGGTTTAGAAGAGGTTTAACTGCTATAATTTAGAAGTAAGATTGCTTGCATCATTTAGTTTGCTTGAATGATACGGTTTTCATGCAGTGTTCCTCTAACGCTGCAAATGCAAGTCATTTATTTTCTATGATTTCTACTTTTTAACCTTTAGCTTGCTGTTTGGTTCTTGTTGATCGAACATTATTCCTTTAGAATTTTCAAAGGATGCATCATTTTTTGAAAGTTTTGGATGAGATTTGTATTCTTTCTCCAGCCACTATCTCATGCTAAATGCTTTTTTATGAGGACTTGTTTGATAAAGTTACAGTGTATTTCTCCGATTTTCATGTGGCATCTAATTGCAGACTGACGAGATTGAGTACAATACAAAGGAGAAGCTCATAGGGAAGAACAGTGATGAGAAAGAGTCGAAATTGCATGAATATAAAGGTTCTAACTCTTTACTGGCAGGATTTAATGTGCCAAGCTCACCAATTTCTGTAGCTAGTCCAATTGGTAGTTACGGTTCCACTGGGAGAGACTTGTATTATAGGTATTTATGCAATTCATGATTTATTTTTGGGAAATTTACAAACATACCACATAACTCTTATGCATTTACATAACTAACACCTAGAGTTTGATATTTACATTATAACACCTTGGTATTAAAAACCTATGCATGAAAAGGTGTTTTTCACTTTAAAATATATAGTTTTAGTGGTGTTTTTGATGTGATGTCAAAGGTTTCAGTGTTACGAATGTAAATATGTAAGTTTAGATATTAGATATATAAATATATAAGAGTTATGTAAATGCTTCTTTGTTTTTTTGTGATCTCCTATCCTAATTTACGGGAGGACATCTAATCTATTGTTCATGGTGGCTTAGTATGCTTGTTGGCACCTTCTTTTCTTCCATCCCTTCTTAATTTTCTTTTCTCTAAGAGGCTTCTTAATGTATGGAGTAAACCTAATGTTCATTCTTTCTCACTTCTGCATTCACTACATTGGTTTTAATAATACCCAGTAATCATCTTTTTATCTACTATTTTGTTGCTAAACATAGCCAATTTAATTCTTCGTGCCTCCGTTGATAAGAACTATAGCATGACAATATCAACCAACCTTGATGCTATTCATTTCGTTTTTCTACTTTTCCTTTATTTTTCTAATACATCAATTTTAGGGAAATTTGCATACGTACCACACAATTCTTATGGATTTACATATCTAACATCAAAAGTTTGATATTTACATTCATAATACATTGTTGTTATAAACCTATACATAAAAAGTTGCACTGGATTTTTAAAAAGTTAGTAAAAGTAGTATTTTTGATGTGATGTTAAGAATTTGAGTGTTATGAATGTAAGTATCAAAGTTTTTTTGTAGCAGAAATTCAATGCTATAATCTTGACCAACTATGCTAGCTAGTATCCCTGGATCTCACTAATTTGTTCTAAACCTTGTCATAAATTTTTTAAGGTCAGCGCGTTCTTTGTCAACAAGTCCAATGCCCAATTTAGGCTCATGGTTGACACATGTTCGAGATCCATACAAAACACCTCCACATGGAATGCCAAATATTCTCACTGACGATGAGGATTCATCTTCAGAACCCTTGCTTCACAGTCCATCTTCTCCACATGATGCACAACCTTTGGTCGTTAAAAATACACTTTGCGTGGTGCGCTCTTACTTGTGTTTTACATGTTTTTGTTTTAGTCTTAAAACAAATCAACTTATTCTTAAAATTACTCCAAATACCTTTTAGTTTTTTTTTAATATATTTAAAAACAAGTTGATTTTCTTTTAACATGACAAAATATGTTTTGTTTCAAAACAAAACATAAACAAAATGAAACAAAAGCCTAAAATAAAAATAAAAAGTAAAAGTAATCTCAAAAACCTCAGAGTTTTTTTTGTTTACTTCTATGTTTTTCAGGTCTCTTCAGCTGCCTTTTTCCTTGGTATCTATGTTCTAAAACTTCCATCAAATAGTGTATTTGATACAAAACCGCAGGGATTGGTGATTCCAGTTGGCAGAAAACTTTTGCAGGTTAGCATAAACTGAGATTTTGAAAGATTGGAACAACTTTTTTTTTGCTAGAATTTGTGATCAAAATGTTGTTCCTATTTGTTTCTTAATTACTTGTCTTTCACTCATCATACTATAGATGATTATTTGATTGTTATATTTTTCGCCCACAGCACTATGCAGTGGAATCATTGCTTGGCGAGCATTTTGAAGGCAGTGGAATAGGAACTTTCTTAGGTTGGGCAATGGCAGCCATTTATATGGGTGGCAGACTTCCTCAGATCTGGTTGAATGTGAGATAGCGATGCCTGATGAACTGTTTTTTACGTTTTCTTGTCCGTCAGATTTGTAGAATTAGTTAACTGGAACAGATTAAAGAAATTTTATGTAGGGAATCTGATTATTTAAGAATTTTGCGGGGTCTTAAAGTTTGTTGTTAGAATGCTTACAAATTTATCATCTACCATAAAAATTGTTGAACAATAATTCAGGAATTCTTACATTCTGAATTTTTTTGCAGATTAGACGAGGAAATGTTGAGGCAAGTTATTTTTCCTTACCTCATTCTTGTTTTTCTGAAGTGCATAGACAGCTAACTGATCGCACTCTTTGTAACTTTCAGATCCAAAGATAAATTCAGATTGTGCCAAGTAACTCGTTTGAGTTGATGATGCATAAATCTGAATTTCTTGGTCTTTCACTTTACAGAGTTCTTTGGATTTATTATTTACTGAAAGATTTTATCTCCGCTTGCTCATGAACAAGAAGTTTTCATGACTTTTTTGTTCAAATAGACATGACTTTATTTATTCTTTAGGCTATTTTTGATCCACTCTTCTGTTTGCAGGGTTTAAGTCCCTTTATGTTTATATTCGCTCTTGTGGGAAATTCAACATATGTTGGGAGGTATGTGGTCTTGTTTGATTTCCCTGGTAATTAAAATTCTTAATTCATACTAATTTATGCCTCAATTTTCTTTTATCCAGTATACTTGCAAACAGCTTAGAATGGTCTGCGATCAGACCCAATCTTCCATGGTTAGTTGATGCTGGAGGATGCGTGCTTCTTGATGCTTTTGTATCCTTTTCCGCTCTTCCTATTGACAGATATTTTTGTTCTGACGTGAAGGTACCCCATGAATTTAGCTAATTATTCTTTCAGTCGCCATTATGTTGAGAGAAAATTTGATGCAAAGCAATTATTGATGAGACTAAATTTCTTATGTTTGTTTGTCTGTAAAGTTTGCATTTACTTCGCAAAAAGTAATATGAATGTGGCCAAGCTGATCCCATTTATTTTGCAGGCTTGATTTTATATTGCACTTGAATTAACTAAGAGTCTGTTGAAATTATTTTTTTTTCCCTTCTTTTGTTATTAAAAATATGTTTGTTTAGTGTACTTTTCACAATTTTTTTATTTTTAAAAATAAGTCAGCATATTTTTAACAGCAGTAAATAGTTTTTAAGTGTTTTCAAGCTTTTTAGTAAACATATTTTTCTTTAAATTAAAATATATACAAAATAAATAAAAATAAAAATAAAAAGTAAAAATAGAAAATAAAAAAATAAAGGTGATCTGAAGCTGCCTCTAAACTAAACTATGCATTAGTACAGTACCCCAAAGTAGTTGTGATTGATTACATATATGCACCCTTCTCTCTACTTAATTGCAGATGTGCATGCTCCAATATGAACCGATACACATGCTACCACTTCACATGTAAAGTTTTCAAGGGTATTGCACTATAATGCCATGAAATCGACTAGCGTCGATTTAGCCAAACTGATGCTAGAGGTTCTTAATATTAGGAGGGGAGACGAGCGGGAGGAGGTTTGTGCAACTTAGAAAGATTGAATGGTTGGCGAGTGAAGATCATGAGCAAGATAGTGACAAGACTATGTGTCGATGTGAGATTGAGCAATGATCGATGAGCTTGAGATAGAGAGCATGAGTAGAGGAAGAAAAGACCAAAACATACAAATTTGAGATTGTGGGCTCCAAAAATTCATGTCCCAACCACATTCAAACATAATTGGAGATGTTTTATGTGAGGTTCAAATAGTAGATAAGACATTACCCGAAGATTCCACCCTCATTTATTAGGGTTTTATGTCCGAGATTTGAGATATTTTAGAGGCACAAGCTTCTATGGTAATGATCCCTCGCGATAATGGGAGAGTACTTCGGATTAATGTTAGTCATTAGGTGCCAAGTGTTCAGACTAAAATTTGGTAGCAATATATTGAAATTTATTACGGTGAGGTTAAGAGCGAATGAATGATAAAGTGAATGATGATGAACCCGATTAAGATCTTATAGTTCTAATGTTCTAAATTATTATGGTCATTGACCTACTTGTCAAAGGAGGTAGCCAATACAACTTGACCGAAGGTCCATATTGGTAGTCATGGGTTGTTTTTTCCAAGAAGATCTTATAGATCCAGGGTGAATTCTTTTCTAAGGGGATAAATCTAAGTTGATCCTAGCTAATAGATGGTTTTGTATCCTATTAAGTATATTCTATAGTGCGCAATTCAAATTGGAGATCCATTGATCGATGATCTTTTTTGATCATAATATGGTAGAGTTTGTCTGACCAAACTATTCGGTTAGAGGGCTATGATCATAATCTCTTTATTTGTAATGCTGACTGACCACACTGATAGATGACTCATGCTACATTCTTATAGACTTTATTTTGAGTGTAGATGTAATTTTATACTTAATTCAATATTAGCTCTATGTCAGCTTAGGTTAATATCGTATTTTTCACCATCATCAAATTGAGTATTTATACATCGTGTACATTGGTCAGAGCACGTTTTGGTATTTTAAATTGGTTAATTGTATTTTTGTTTGAGACACTTGCGCAAATCTTGAGGCACATATATGTTCATCTGAGTTAAAAAATGATCCCAAGAAATGTATAAGTTCTGAAATCATCTAGAATTTGTAAACTTACATTAGTATTTTGGATATTAGAAAGTGTGCAAGATTTCGTTTTTAATTCTCTATAGTTTGACTTTTGTGTGCGGTGGGGAGTAGTGGATGAATTGAAATATTGCAAGTAAATAATGAAACGATAATTTGTCTTGTATGCTTGGATTTTAGTGGATGACACTCTCTTTTGTCAAAGAGAGTTCAATTTCTTATAAACAGGTGACCATCTATTGTTCATTTTTACTATTTATAATCATTCACTTCAAAGTTTTGGGCATTTGGAGTGTTTGCTTGAGATGGATTTTGCTCCCGTTCTTAGTGAGTCTTCAAGTTCTTCAAATTAGTTTCCTTTAAGTCCTGTTTAGTGTCATTTCAAGCTCCATTCGAGGATAATTGTATTGTATTTTTGAGTGTTTAATTTGTCTTTAACTTTGCATTTTACTTCTTTCATTTGGTTGCTTATTAGTTCATTAAGTACGTATAAGTTTCTTTATGATTGTTTTTGAAGTTCCTCGTTATTCTAAAATTTGGCATGCTCCCGATATTGTCCCCATGTAAGAGGCTGCATCAGAAATAATAGGTTTTTTCACTGCCTATAAGGCGGGGATAGCCGGAAATTTGCAACATTGTCATTGTACGTGTTTACCCCTATCTATATAAAAGGTGTGTATAGGTCTTCACGTATGTTAAGTGAACATATGAGTTGAAAATGACCTCAAAAGAGATTACAAATCTTGAAATCTTCTAGAGTTTGAATACTTACATGAGCATTTTGGACATTAAAAAGTTTGCCTTTTTTTTTAATTCGTCAAAGTTCATATGTTATATGATATTTTACCTTGTATGCTTGAATTTTAGTGGATGTCATTTTCTTTTTTGTCTTTATACGATTAGGAATTTAGTGAGAATGACCACACAGAGAATCCATTCTGTTTATATAAATAGAGTGTCGTTTTTTATTCATTTTCACTATTCCTATTCACTCATTTTTAGATTTTGGCCACTCCAAGGGGAGACTTTGCTGGCGTTCTTAGCTAGTGTTCAGGTTCTTAAAAGTTCCATGTAATTTGTTTAGTGTTCACATTAAGCTCCATTGAAGATTGTTTGCCTTACAATTTTTAACTTTCATATTATCTCTAACTTTGCATTTCTCTTATTTTGTTTGGTCACTCATTAGTTCATTTATGTATGTAGAAGTTTCTTATGATTATACATATGAGAGTAGCTACATTAGCTGTGAGTGAAGAACGTCCTGTGGAGGAGTTGAGGCCAGGTCGATATTTACATTGAGTAAATTTGTGCAATCTCGAGTCTCGTACGGTTGTGTTTGGGGTGAAAGAACAATTAAGGGCAAATGTAAGCTAGGGTAAGTTCATGCCATTGTGGCAATCGAACCTGATGTCGGAAACATTAATAGAACTATGATTGTGAGAGAAGGATCGAATAGTGCATCTGAACCAATCGACAAAGGCCTTTTATGCGCCAAAGAAGAGTAGGGTTAAAAGGTTTTATATAGTAATTTTAAGTTAAATTTTATTTAATTTATAAGTTGTGTATATAAATGAAACAAATTAGAAAATTGAGAAATTTTAGGATAACATCTTAATATAAGTCAGAATTTAAAAAAATTTGTCCTTTGTAAAATCATTTTATAACGATGAACATTTAATTAGAAAGTAAATACTAGTAATGAATCGGTCATTTAATAGAAAAAAATAAATAATTATTTAAGTTTAATTATTATCAACAGATATGATTATTGTGTTCAATGACAAAACTTTCTAAATAAAAAAATTTAATAATTAACGCTCTCATATGTGTATACATGATAGTAGGAAGGTATAACTAAAACAAGATTATGATAGTAATTGATAGAAGCTTAATAAAACAATTGTAATAATTTATCAATAAATGTGATAATAATTAGCAAAATATTAAATATTATTTTATGTAAATTAAATAGGATTTTTACTGATTAAAAAAACAAAATGTAAGGAACAATTTATGCAAGTTCTATATATGGATAAAAGTCTGATATTAATCGTTAAAGTTTATGTGATGTATATAATTAAAATGAAGGATTTCAACAAATGGTTAAATTAATATAATTAATTAAAATATTAATTGAGCATAACTAAATAATATAATTAAAATTTTTGTTTTTATGCTATTATGGGCATCAAATTTTAGGAGGCAAGTCTAAAAAGGTGTAAGATTGTTGAAAACTAGCAAACTGTAATAATATTTTTTTCTTCCATCGGTTTATTTTGACATTTATTCAATTAAATGTTATTGAATATTAATTTTTTTGGATTTATCTGTTCTGTTAGATGACTTTTGAAATGAAGTTGCGTAGGTTTTTTTAGGAATTTTATATTGTTATATATATATGAATTATTGTACGCTAATGTTCTATTAAGGAGGTGTCTCTCCACCTCAAACAATAGTAGGATTGTTTTTGGGGTGTGCTAGGTTAAATTTAGATAGATTTATATGATATAGATAAAATAATATATTGCATTGTACCATGAAAATTCTAAATCTTATTGAATGGTGATAATTGAATAATAAAATGTCTTTTATTTTTAGAATAATTTGTTATGTCCGGCTAGCATATATATTTTATTTTATGCTATGTTGTTTTAGTTTTGAGATATGAACATTCATTGAGTTATTGGTAAATTAATTTTATTCACAACTAATTTTAGCTTTTAATTTAAATTGAGAAAAAGCTCAAAATAGTCCCCCAAATATTAACAAGTCTTCAATTCAGTCCTCAAGTTTTAAAATGTTTTAATTTAGTCTCCAACTATTAAAAATTATTCCGAACTGGTCTTAAATAAAATTTTTCGTTTAATTAACAGCTCCTTTCACATTTTGAAGGGTAATTTCATCTATTTACAAAATTCACGAATTAAACACACGAAGGGCTCGCCAGTTCTTACTGGAAAATTCATATGCAAAACAGTCTCACCTTAAACCTAAATCTTTGCTGCTCCATTCTTGCGTCTTCTCCCCTTCTGTTTCACACGTACTCATTTGTTGCTTCTCCACTTGACGAAGCAGTCTCAGTTTCCATTTCCATTTGCATTCTTGTGTCGATTACAATGCTTCGTCTCCATCCGAGCGTGGCTTCTCCCCTTCTATTTTAGCATCGATAGAGCAAGTAACTCAATGCGATTACTAATTCGTTGCTTCTCCACTCGATGGAGCAGTCTCTGCATCCATCTCCATCCGCGTTGCTTGTGTTGATGACTAGGCTTCATCTTCATATGATCGCTTGCACAACCCCCTCAACCATTGTTCATTGTAAAGAGAGGTGGCTTCAATTTGCATCGTTTCGACCCAAGAAACTGTGACTCCAGTCAGGTAAATATGACATCGTAAGTTTATAGAGAGAAGTAATTTGTCGAAGAAGAAAAATATAATATATGTGGCAAAATAAATTATTTAATTAGATTCAAAAGCAGAAAATGGTAGAGAAATGTGATTTCAGATTTTGTAATGTTTGCTTTTAATCGTATATGAGCTGTATTTAATAGGATTTAAGCAAGATTTAACCTAAATCCAACTAAACAACATATATAGTAATTTTTATGCGGGATATAGTTATAAATAATTACATAAAAGATGAAAATACCCTTTAATTCATGTAGGCTACCGTTAAATTTAAAGGAAAATATAATTTAAGACCAATTTGGAGCAATTTTTAATAGTCTGGTACTAAATTGGACCATCTTAAACTCTAGGACTAAATTGGACACTTGTTCATAGTCAGGGGACTATTTTGAGCTTTTACTCAATTTAACTTATTTTCATTTGTCACTCTTTTGATTTATTTGTTTTTTTATTGTTAGTGATATAAATTGAATTTTTTATTAATTTCAATATCCGATCATGAATTTCCACCTTAAAAGTTCCAAGCAATTGGACCAGATGGTCAGAAAAACAATTAGACAATATACATCCAATGATAGATGGCATAAAATCATCGTTTATATTTATATCCAAAACATAATTGGTAAGACATGAAGTTTATTGAAGTGCTATTTAATGCATTCACTGCCCAGTGTCTGCTAAGAGATTCAGACTTTGATTGCCTAATTCAAGTTTTCATGTTTTGTATGACAAAAATATTTTTGGACTTCAACGCACATCTATTAGTTAGTTGCATTTTTCATTTAATAAAACAAAGGTGCTACTTTGGTATACTAATACTTTTAAGTTTTGTTTTTTGCTGGTAAAGGGATAGCGGGGCTCTGGATTTGGAAGGCAGAATGACAGTTCATAATAGCATAAATATTATATAAAAAATTTAAAGTTGATGTGCCAAAACTTGGAAGCTGCTTGTGATCAATTGATTTTTTTTTTTTTGTCTTTTTTTTAATTATATATTTTTTATATTCTTACATGAAATAAAATATGTTAGGTCCCTTTAATTATTTTGTTTAGTGTATACTGTTTTTTTAAAATATAGATTGTTTTTATATTTATTCAATACATAATAACTTAATTTTTGTGGTGGCGGCGGCGATTAACAATGGTGGTCAACGATAGTTAAAATGTTTGCAAGTGGTGGTTGGAGGGTTGGCGTTGACCGCCATCGACAGTAGTAACTAGTGATGGCTGGTGATGGTGACAAAAAAGGTGGTCAGTGGTGGTGGTTGGTGATAGTAACCGGCAGTGGCCTTCAGTGGCGGCAGATGTGGTGACTGACCGATGATGATGTTTCTTTTAAACAATAAATAAGTAATTAAAATGACTAAGAACCCATTTTGTACAAACGTAATTTTTTAAAATCAAACTAAGTAAAAAAGACAATTGAGACCAAACAACCCCTCAGACATGTGCAACCTTATTCAGCAGCTACTCATTAGCATTCTCATTGAACATTTGAAGGCTAGCAATATTTCTAAATTTTTAGCCAATTCCTTTGGTTTAAGTTTTTGTTGCATTTCTTTTTATCATCTCCAAACCTCAGCATTTTCTTTCTGTTCGCTTTTATTTAACAGTTCTATTAATAATCCTTCTCATTTGAAAAAAATAAAAAATAAAAATAAAATATTGTTGACATCCAACTCTTTTACACTTCTGTATATTTTTTTCTGCTTGCTGTGCATACATGGATGTTAGACACTTAACCACCTTTCTAGATCCTTATTCAATTCATCTATTTTAATTACCGGAAAGCCACCTGGAAAGCTGATGTTGTAGAAAGCTTCTACCGTGAATCGGCTACTGCTTAAGAGTTAAAGCATTTTCAGAACAGTTTGTAGCAGTCCTTAAGGTAAAAATCCCCATATTACACCTTCATTTGCTTAACTTGAACTGAGAGCATCGGTTATGTATATGTAAATTAACAGTATGGCCTTGCCTCATACAATTTTTCATATAATTTTGTTTCCTTCGAAGCAGATTCTGATAGTTAAATTATTGTTTATCTTATTCTATTTTGCAGGATTGAAGTTTGTTCATGGAAACCTGCCTGCTAAACTTTTTGGCTGTTCACTGCTTGGAGAAGGAATGAAGCAATGAACGCTGCATTATTAAACTGCAGCAAACTTGGATTTTTTTATAGTTATTCTGATGAAATTTTGAGAAGTAGAAAGTGGAGTTAAAAGGGGTATTGTAGCTCTTTTGGATACAAATGAATTCTAAGATTTGGTTCTTCATTGTTGAGGCTTAAGACGGTTAATAAATATTTTTGTCTTGCCAGATTGTTATGTTACTGGTGCTTTGATTTTTTGGGTTATTCATTGATGTAAAATAAAAAAAGGTGCTTTGAGCCAAATTGACAGCCCTATAAATAACACCATAATACAATCACATTTGGTGTTACTCTGAAGTGAAATTGTTTTACTGGGGTAATGCTGCTGAATTTTGGAGGAAATTTTAGTAATATTATGCAGCTAGGCTTGTGTTATTGGAATGATAATGTGATGTTTTTGTTTGGGTAATTTGGTAGTACCATGATTTTAATTTGGTGTTTTAATTGGGATATTCTAGTGATATCCTGATTGTTTAAGTTTAACTATATCTTGTAAAGCTAATGTAGTATTTATTTGTATACTTCTTTCACGATGACATTTGTGTCATTTTATGTAGCTATATAAAGAGAGAAATTAATGTTCGGAGAGCACATCACAAAAGAAAATATAAAAAAGATTCAAATTATATTAATTTCTATTGTGGATAAATATCACTGGACTTTTGTTGGTGGCGGATTTGAAAGAAAAAAAGTGGAGACTATATGACTCTATATCTAATGAAATGCACAAGGCGATTACCTATAACTTTGTAAGTATATTAAACAGAAGTCTAGTGATTCGTTATTCAGTTCATATTTTTTTTTGTATTATATGACACATTTTAATTCATCTTGGATCTTTACAGATCAAATTATTTGCAAAGATGTTGGGAATGCTTTTCGACGCAATCCATCAAAGTTACCGGTGTTATGGTTAGATGCATTCCTGAACAAACTAATAATGTTGACTGCGACATATTTCTTTGCAAATATATCAAAATAATAGTAGGCATCGAGAAAATTGATTGAAACGATAGATTAGACTGACATGAAGAAATGATAAAATTTAGAGCTGAATTCATTTATGAATTTTGTCAGTGCGCGTTGTCTGCCCTGTAACTGATTTTAAATTGATTAGCTGATATTTTGTTAGCTTTAAACTAACTTTTTATTGTAAATATTTGTTATATGATTGATATGTGTGAATTTTAATGTTATGCCAATATTTATGTGTATGTGTTGTGATAGAAAAGCATTTAGGAATGCATTCAGAGTTGAAGTTCAAATGGAATAATAATTAATAGTCAATCTCGCTTCCCTAGTAGTTCATTTGTTATTATATCTGTTCTTTTTCTTCTTCTATTTTTCAGGAGTACCATTACCTTACTCTCTGTTTTACATTAAGGGATTTGACTTATAGCTGCCTCTGATTAATAGATTTGAGTATAAATTTGTTGAACAAGAAGAAGCTGCAGCCAAATAAGATTGTGGTAGATGCCTGAAAATGAAACAATAAAAAACTTGCAATTTCTAAAAGTTTTTTGTCAATCTTACTTGTTGACACTGTTTTAGAGATTAACAAGGCAAACCCAAACATTTTCAAAATTTTTTTTAATGATTCCAAACTCTTTTGCAATAAATGACTGCTAAATTTATAAGATTGTAGTACACACAAATCTATGCACAAATTTATAAAATTGAAGAATTTGTGAGGAATTATTTCTCTCAAATGGAATCCATCATCAGGTTGATATATGTTTGTGTGGGCTGCGGTGAACTACAAGGTGTATACAATTCCTGTTATGCTACAGTAATCAAGAGTAAATGTTTAAGAAAATGCAACAATAAATAATTTTTAATGATTTTCAATTTCTATTATATATCTGCTTGAAATAATCTGACGTTGCAAACAAATTGTGTTCAATGGAGCACTGACTGGTTCTTAATTTTATGATGCTCTTTTCCTGTATTGCAAACCATTACTTATGTTAGAGAAACACGATGATACATATAATAAAAAAGATCTTGAATACAAGAATATATACATTTAGCTCTCTTACTTTTCTCACAATACCATTTTAATCTAGAATTAGATATTCTCTTTGGGCACATCTTCGTTAGGTCATTCGAATTGCATTCTTTATTAATTGATTTTTTTTATCCAGTTTATGCTTCGACTGAGGTGCTCTCCCACTTTGTATGCCATCAACATCAATGAATAATTTTTTTAGTGATTCCAACATGTATTGTTATGTTTTTTTCATTTCGTTGTGTTTTAGTACTAATTTGATATGAAAACTTTTAGACTTGTGTGCGAAATATGAGGCCACTTGAATAGTCATTCCTCACTTGTGTCTCTTTGAGATATCTATATACATAATCGTTATGGACGTCTCTTTTAGCTTGAACAGAACATCACAATAAGAGATATTTATCGAGTATCATTTCAAAATTTTTGTAAATGCAGCTAATTTCAAAATTAAACTTCTCAAATTTCACAATCCAAATTTTGTTTGTCCCCTGATTATCCATAATTTTAATGTAAAATTCTGAAGCACTATTTACAGAAAATTCTACAACAAGACTACCTAACCCATGTAATAATTCTTCGTTGAACACTGAATACAGCTTCCTAGAATAAAATGAAATTTTCGGCCTCAACACTAATTTGCAATTACATAATGAACACATTTGAAATTCCCATCCTTCTCATTATGTATTCATGTTTTCATGAGATTTTCAAGTCCCAAAAAATAATCAGTAAAAAAGTTTGTTGGCTCAGAGATATCACGACAAACATTATTTATAGACTCATTTCTTTGTGTTGATAAGATCCTCATTCTAGATATTTCTTTATTAAAGGTAGTTGACCAATTATATCTAATGTTGTGCAAATCATATAGTTAAATGTGGTCGTGTAGATTTTGTTTGTCAATTATGACAACCCAAATTTGTTCAAACTCCTCTTCAGATTGACATTTGCTCATGTATTTGTAGAAAAATAGTTGTCTGTCATATTATCCAGACCACAATGAACTTTCAAGGGAAATTTCTTGTAGATATGTCACTGCATAATCTATACCGTGTATGTGACAAAATCTTCTATAGGTCTTGTCATTGCTTGATCATGATCAGTAAAAATTATTATTGAATACTTATCATCCATTATATGAATAAATATTTTGAATAGTTAATTAAACGAATCAATCTTCATGTTGGACAAATCACAATACCTTCACAATTACATTCGTATAAATATTTTGAATAGTCAATTGAACAAATCACAATACCTTCACAATCTTACCATAAAACCACCACAATTTGAACAAAATACAACCTTAACCACACCTAAATACAATCATAATATCATTCTAATAACACCACAAACTATTACAATACCATCAGAATAATAGAACAACACTGTCAAAATAAAATCACAATACAACTTCAAAATTACCATAATATCCCAAAATAATTACACTACATACTACCAAAAAAATGTCATCATCAAAATAACTATACGATAACACCGCAAAATAATAACAAAAAATCCAGAAAAGCAATATGTTATCATTGATTCAGAGTATAAAAAAAATCAAACAAACGCAGTTAAACTCACATTCATTTCAAACTTCTTACAATTATTTGTAAATTTCATCCTCAATATTTCTCACTTGACCTGCTGTTCCAAATAACACTTGGTTATCATCTTAAGTCTAAGTGAAGAACTGCATGAAAACTTTACCGCCACAAGCAAAATCACAAGTCATTGATAGGAAATGAAATGGTGCGTCAGATTTTGAAAGCCGGATTTTGAACAGGTCATGCATCTAAACACACCTTTTATCTTATTTTTTTTTTTTCAGTGATCAGCCATTTTATAAGCGGCCAAAATACCATTGAAGCTCGCAAGCACATCTGACCTGCGAATATAAATTAGGGCACTGCAGCAAAGGCGCGATCCGATTTTATCTCGTTTCTTAACAGTTATCTCCCGTTTTTTCCCATTAAAAAAATCTCAAATTTCTAATGAATTACTGCCAGAGATTGGTACTTATGATGGAGGGGAATTAGACTTATGCGGTCGCAATTTCTGTAATTCTTCCTTCTTTGGTTTGTAGATCTGAAGCAGCGTATAAAAATGGAAGCTATTAATCCAGAGGATCTGTCTAAGATCGGAGGAATTGCTACAGTTTCTTTGCTTCATTCTTTCATTCCCACGCACTGGCTCCCTTTCTCCATTGTCGGGCGAGCGCAGAAATGGACCCTAGCTAAAACTCTTCTCGTCAGTGAGTTTTCCGCATCTAATTGCTTTTTGGCTTTTTCCCCCTTGGTTAATATATTGCAGACAAGTAGTTCGCTGTACTGGATCGAATAGGTATACGAATCGGGGGCATGTGGTTTATTATCCGTGCATGATCTGGAAACTAAGTATTTGATGCTTTTGCATTTTTGTTCCGTGTGATGCTGGAATGCTTGATAGTTCTGGTTGAAATTGATAGAACATGAATATAATCTTTTATAATCTAAATATAATTTTTTTTTAATTCGTTAGGGAAGATATGATTTGGCCCCGTCGAAGCTCATGTGGTCTTATCCGCATGCTATAGGATTACAAGAATTGATGCATGAGCTAGTGAAGAACCCTTTCGTTCAGAGTTCTTTTGGTTAAGCTTCTTGTTCTTGTAAAGATTGACTGGCATTGATCCGCCATTTATTTTTCACATTCAGTGCTATTATTTTTTCAGCAAATTCTGATGCTGTTAGATAATAACGCTACCTGCTTTGATAATATAAATATGCCTGGTTTGGGTTCTTTGATCTTGTAGATTGTATTTTATCTTATGTGGGGTTTATTCTGCTATTCTTAGGCATGTTATTCCATCCTGATTTCATGCCTTCAAGTATTTTTATGCTATATTTCGGGTTTGTCTGGTAGCGGCTTTAGTAAATCCTGTAATTTGCATATACTAAATCCTGTCAGCACCAGGATTTTAGAAATTTGGGATTTAAGAGAAAATTGGGAGGAATTGAGAATAAACTGGATTTAAAATTTGTCCATTTTTTTATGGCTGACAGATTTAAGTTAAATCCTACTTAAATTCGTTGCTAAGCAATCACTCAAATTGTAAGTGTAGAGTTGCATGTTGGCAAACCTGTACCCAAACATGCGTTGGCATATCCCAAGTTGGTTTCCTTAATCTGTCTGTGTTTTAGTTGTATATTTGTTTGTGTAGGCATTATTTAAGCCTATTTAATGAATTTAGTTTTTTTTATTTTTTTTATTTTTTGTGCTTGCTATTGTGTATACTTTTTGCATGTTGGTTATGTCCTTTTAAATGGTTTCTCTGATATCAACAAGTAGCTGCGGTTTTAGCTGACATTATTCTATTGGGAAATTTACATACATACACAGTCTTATGCATTTACATATCTGACACCTAAAATTTAATATTTGGTATTATAGCACTTTGGTGTTATAAACCTATACATGAAAAGGTGTGTTTCACTTTTATAAAGTTAGTAAGAGTGGTATTTTTGATGTGCTGTTAAAAATTCAAGTGTTATGCATGTAAATAAGAAAGCTTAGGTGTTAAATATTTAAATATATAAGAGTTATGTGCTATGTATGTGAATGCCTCAATTCTAGTCATTTCATTCTTTTCTTAAGTGTTTTTTTTTCTGAATTATGTGATTCTTTTATAGATTTTATTCAGTAGATTTTAATTTTGAATGTAATTTGGTGTGACTTTATAGCATTGTTGACCAAGTGAAGTTCATTCTGCAACTTTTGTTTTTTGTATTCTTAAATTTCTATTTACTGATGAGCTCATGAAATTTATTCAAACATTTGGCAGCTGCATTTGGAGCAGTTTTGCATGTAGTTTCCACGTCTCTTCTTGGCATAACTGCTGTCACAATGGCTAACACCATTGCTGGTGAGGAGACTGTTCATAGACTTGCTTCGCTGCTCCTCATACTTCTTGGAGGTAGCTATGTCTTAGCATTTTTATTTGGAAAGGGTGGTCATAACCACTCCCACAACCATCCTATGGAGAAAATGGCTGTGGCTGGGCTTGTTCTTGTACCTGCATTGTCTCCTTGTGCAACAACGCTTCCCGTGTTTCTTACTGTGGGGAACTCATCCTCTATGATGGTGCTTGCTGTTATTGTTCTTCTATTTAGGTACTCCATTTTGTAGATTTTAACATGATCTTATATAGCTTATGTACAAAATATGCTTTCTGCGGCCCATCCCTAGGTTGGTTGGTTTATGGTTTTGGCGCGAGCCAATTTGTTGGGGATTTAGGGACTATCGTGCTATGTGTGTTTGTGCCGGCACTCATATTAGCCTAAAAAAGATTTTATGTTATTTTACCGGCACCTCGTGCTTGATTTGAAAATTGAAATTTTAAAATCATTAACTTAGTTGATTATTGAAAGCCAAGTATGATTTTAATTCCTCTTAAGGTTTGATAAATTTTCTTAAATAATAATTTGGCTGGTAATGTTATATGAATTCAAATGCTTAGGCACTAGGTAATAATAAAAACTAGGGCCATTTACATACATAGCACACAATTCTAATGTATCTACATATCTCACACCCAAACTTTCTAATGTACGCACATAGCACTCAAATCTTTAATTTCACATAAAAAATAACACTGTAACCACTTTTTAAAATTGAAATATACCTTTTCTTGCATAGGTTCAGAGCATGAAAGTGCTATGAATGTAAATATGAAAGTTTAGGTGTGAGATATGTAAATGCATAAGAATTGTGCGCTATGTATGTAAATTTCCCTAAAAACTAAGCTGCGTGTATTGAAAATCAGAAAGGTAAGGGGGATGAGCGGAACATTTAGGAAAAGGTGTAGTTAAGCTGAAGAGTGGGTGGGGCTCAGGGGGTCTCTATTGAAGAAAAGTTAGTCGAAAATAGATTTAAGATGGTCTTAACATATACGACAAATAACATAGCATGAACTCGATAGAAAAGTAGTTAAATTTAGTACTGGGGATTTAGAAAGAAGAAAGGATATGCCTAAGATAACATGGATTTAAGTCGTTAAAAATTAATTTTGAAGAATAACTTTAACAACTTAGGCAACATTTAACAAGAACGGATAAAAAATGAGGATTCATAAGCTAACCCATAATAGTGAGGATAGAACGAATGATAATGGGGGTGATGATGTTGAGTTCATTTTCTCAATTGATAAATTGAAGCGTGAAGATATTCACATATAGAGAGAACAAACATCGCTAAATGTTACCTTGGAATTGCTTATCTGATATATTTTTCATTTTGCCTCTAAATAATTGAATGTCGGGGGATTTACATATATATAGAACTCACAACTATTTAAATTATATATTTCACACCTAAATTTTACTATCTATGTTTCTAGCACTCGATAATGACATTAGACGGTCTCGTTAGACACCCACCTCCTTCGCTACCTGGATTTATAAATGCCATCCTGTAAGCCATTGCTCCTGTTGCTAGTTCCCCCAGTACTTGCACATATTGCCTGTGAGCTGGCTGCCGGCTTGCCCTGCTCGTCCATCTTATTGACTTTGTCCTTTGTAGGCTCTGGTGAGATTTGCACCTACTGCCTGTGAGCTCCTAGAGCTTGTAGATGGCAAAGACATCTACTCTGGACAGGTGGGTGAGATAGTGGCGAGCTTGAAAGCAGCAGGTGCAGAGCTTGTTGGAGACTACAGGCGGGCTCACATCCTGCGTGTTTAGAGCTCTTCGGAGATTGCATGTGGCAAGGGCATCGTCATTGAGCAGGTGTTTCGAACTTGTAGGTGACATGATAGATGGTTTGGCGAATGGGATGGTGGGTTTGCGTTTAAATTATGTGTTATTTTTGTTTTTATTTGAATGTTTAGGGTGTTCTGATTGTAAATCGTGAAATTTAGGCGTGAATATATAATTTTGATAGTTGTGAATGTTATCTATTTAGACCTCCCTTAAATTTATTATCATGGCTGATTATAGTTCCTGGTTGTAAATATTGGATCATTCTTTTTAAAATGATATTCCGGAAGTGACTCTTAGACTTTTGACATTTGGAGCAATTGGGAGGCATCTTCAAAATGAAATTTCATAAAATATCTTGATTAATTGGTTATTGTGAGCCAAATTGGTTCAAAGACGTTATAAACTATATAATAAATTGCAAATAGATGTCATTGAAGATATGTTTCTTCTTTTGCTTTTTATATGATAATTGAGAACTTCTGATGGCTTTACTTCCCCCATTTTTATTATGTTTTTGTGGCTTCTTTTGCTTTCTTTTTGGTTGGGCACTGAAAAGCTGATGCTTTGTTTGGTGATTACTTGATTTGCAGCACAATTACAGTGATGACCTCGCTGGTAGCTCTTTCATTTTATGGGGCCAGTCAGATAAAGTTTCACTGGGTGGAGCGTTATGATAAGCTTCTTGTAGGTTCGGTGCTCTGCCTGGTTGGAATTCTAACTTACATTTTTCATGACCATGATGGTGAAGATCATCATACCATTAAGGGCCATTTGAATAGAAAAATTGTTGGTTTATGATTCATAGATTTAGATCCTTTTTTAATTTCACTTATATTAATATCTGAGTACTATTTTATTATTTTGGAATCGGTCCATTAGCAATATACCAGCAGGTAACTATATTGATTTGTGTTGTTTTAAAATGCAAGCAGTACCGTCTTTCTTGTTCCTTGGCATTTCCAATTGCACCTGAAGTAATGATTTAGGAGCAATTAGGAGTAGGCGGTGTAAATGTGCCGTGCTTTAGCTCTCATTGCTTTTTCATATTTAGCTCATTCCGTTTTTTTTTTTTTTTTTTGTTTCTAAATAGGCTCATGTTTGAAATGACTTATTCATATTTGGCTTGATTCAAGTTCATTTGTTCGTTTCAACTTGTGTTTAGGTTGAAATTAACTTGAATGATTTAAAAAAATACTAAAAAATTAATATATTTTTAAATATAACATGAAAAGTTATTATAAAATTTTTTTAGTAACTTTATTTATTTATTATGAAACAAAATGAGTTGAACATAATCAAACAAATGTTTGTTCGTGTTCAGCTCTTTTTATAAATTGAGCTAAAAAAATTGTCCATGTTCGGCTAGTTAGTTTAATGTATGAATCAAACATGAAACGATGAGCTTTTTGGACATCCCAAATTAAGAGCATGCTTCTGGCTTCTGATTTTCCAGCCAAATGGAGCGTGGATTAATAGGATTCAAATTAAGGCTTCATAAATCGTTGTTTAAAATCATTTTCATAAAAAATCCAAGTTAAGAGAGAGAACTAACTATTTGCATTTCTGCCCTAAGTTACTTTTTATGTGAGATAAAATGTGACTACTTGTTCTTTCCTCAAATAAGAGTTTCTCATATATTGGGCTATGACCGTTTAACTTCATGGTTGAAAGATTGTTTGAAAATTGAATTAGATTTTGGATCGAACTGGATGATATTGAAAATACTGATGAACTGAAGTTGACCAAGATTGAATTTGGAATTACTTAAACTTTGATTGGAATTATTTAAACTTTGATTGATTGAATCGGAGTAGTTTGAGCTTGAAATATGGTTAAATGAACGCTTGTGTTGATTGGGAGGCATCATATCTATGTATGTTGGACTAACTTTTCGAAAAAAAAATATATAGAAAAGTTTAATCAATTCTACTTCACATCAAAGCTAATGAGTTGATATAATTGTGATAATTGAAGTGGTTAATTAGAATCCAAATTTTATTCAAAGATTTTGAGCTGATATTGACTCAATGGTGGCTCAATATCAGATTGTTTATTGATTATAACTAAAATTTAGTCGAATTATTTTAAGTAGGGTCAATATCTGATTGTCTACAGTCCTAGAAACCGAGATAGCACTGTACATATAAAAATATGCCAGCATTAATCTCAAGGCAGATGAATGGCTCTGGAAGATGATATTGCTGATCGAGCATATCCGTTGATGACCATGTTGAGCTGGATGTTAGCAAGAGAAGCCTCTTATTAGAGCGATCGACGAAATGTGCTAGGAGATTTTCCGTAGGTGGATTGACCTTCAAGACGATCGATAGAGAGCTTTCTTTCAAATTAGATATCGATCAAGTCAAGGTTCACCTGACAGCCGACAAACTATTATTTATCGAATCGGTCCTACAACCTTATTATATGCGAATAACTCTATAATTATAAAAAAAAATCTCTATGAAAAAGTCAGTGATAAGGGGACCAATATATACTTTTGTAATACTGTTACTTATGCCTATAAATAGGGGTCCATATCATAAATAAGAGCTACACTATTTTACTGTTCTCTTCTGTGCTCTCTCTCTCTCTCTAATCGCTTCATAGCATAATTTTATATTCCCTGGTTATGTTTCCCGGACACATTTAGATTTAACATCTTTTAAGATGCGCTGAGCGTGCAAAAATAACTTCAACAAGAAGAGGAGCTAAACAACAATAGGAGAGAGAGTCTAGTCAGAGGAACGTAAAAGCAACATGCACCCAGGAGTTTCTGATAAAATTCATTCAACAGGGCCTGCAATAATTGACAACTCAGATCACCAACTAGATATTTGGACAGTTCGCAGAAATACTTGGAGCAGTCACTGCCCTAGCAGTGGCCTCGGTTCTAGGAGTAGAGCCAACATGATAAGGAGCACTCAACCCCCTTCAAGGACGGTCTATACCAAGACAACTTCGGATTTGCTCCCGTGGGGGGGGGGAAATCGACCAGTGCAGATCGAGGTACAAAAGGCAGCCATAAAATGCCTTCTCTCTACAGGTTTTTAGAGTTGAATCTCCGGAAAAGTTCAAGATGTTGATCTTAGAGTCGTATAAAGGACGGTTGGATCCTAACAACCACCTTGTATCGTTCGAATTGCCCATGTGCTTGTTGAAAATTTCTAATACCTTCAAATGTATGCCTTTCTTCACGATGTTGAGATCAACCACATTAAGGTGGTTCGACGGATTACCTGTGGGGGTAATCACCTGGTTTGCGAAGTTCAGAAGACTTTTCCTATCACAATTAACTAGTTCCTTGAAGCCTAAGAAGAGCGCCCGATCCTTGTGGCGACTGAAGCAGGGAGCCAATGAGAGCGTGCAACTGTTTATCACATGCTTCCAAAGAGAAACGCTAAACTTTAAGGACTTGAAACCTGATGCTAGCAGAGCCACAGAGCTTGGTCGAACTACTAGTGATGACCAACAAGTACATCACCACTTATGAGAATGCCCCATAACCAACCAAACTGAGGCATCCGAAGAGGCTATCGCAAGATAGCAGGAGGTCCCCCAGACAAAGCGCAAGGCTGATCATATGAAGGTCCCTCCAGTAACAACTACACCGTCCTCCATGAGGATCATAGGAGACAAACGAAGGCCCTACACTCCCGATTGTCTCAGTACCATGAATCCTGAGGAAATCCCGAAACCCAAACCCCAAACCCCACTGAGGGTATCCATGGAGGAAATAATGGACGCCATTCAAGAGAAGTTCTTCAGGAAGGCGACACTAATGAAAGCCGGAGCTTTCCTTCGAGATAGTTGGAAGTATTGCAAGTTTCACAGAGATTACAGGCATGACAGAAGAATGCAGAAACTTGCGAAGCATGATCGATGAACTGATAAAGGAGGCAAAGTTGAAAGAATTTGTTGCCACTGAATCCACGACCCAAAGGCAAGGCAAAGCTCCCACAAGAGTAATGACCGGTGGGCCCATCCACACCAACGCCATCTACTGAGTGGGATATATGCCCACAATCTTCAGAGGAAGCGAAACACCCAAGGGAGCAAGTCGGAAGAGACATCAGACGGGGGAACTTTGCGCCACAACCTTTGCCCCGAAACTCAAGGGTCATCTGCCTATTTACTTTACTAATGAGGATCTCCCCCCCTCAAAGAGAAACCCATATAACTGTGTCATTATAATATTGATGATAATTAACAATTATCTAGTAGGAACTGTTCTTATTGATACAGAGAGTTCTGTGAATGTACAATTCAAGTAAGTATTCGACAAACTGAGCCTACTGATCAGATGACTTTGCTGACCGAACCACTATATGGATTCTCCGTTGAATGGAACAATGCGCTGGGAGTGGTCAGGCTCCCAGTAAGTTGGGGAGAGAACGAGAATCAATTTATGCTCATAGAAGATTTCCTCATGAGGGATTCACCTCCGACATATAATGCTTTATTCGACTGACCGCTACTGAATGATTTCATGACAGTAGTCTTTACTTACCATGTTGCAGTCAAGTTTCTTGGAGATGAAGAAATTCTCACGATTAGAGGTAACTTGGAACAGTTCCGAGTCTGCTTCTTGCGAGCTATAAGTAACATGGAGCACGCCCTCTTAGATATCTAGAACGTAAGGGAAGGTGGCCTCAAGTCCAACGAGACCACTTGTAAAGTTCTAACGGTTGAAGGAGAACCAAGTGGATGTTTTCTGATAAGGGAAGTTTTTGATGCAGATCACAGGGAGCTGCTGATCCAAACCCTTTGAGAAAATTGAGATGTTTTCGTGCAAACGGCCGCTGAGATGCCGCGCGTGCTAATCGCCGCCGCATGCCACATATTGAATGTCGATCCATCGGCTCGATCCATGAAGTTGAAGATCAGAAGCTCCGCTATGATGTTGGTGGGGCCCATCCGAGAGGAAGTACAAAAGATGGAGGAGGCGGGGTACATTCGGGAAGTGCGATATCCCACCTGGGCCTCAAATGTGGTAATGTTGCAGAAGGCCAACAGAAAATTGAGGATTTGCGTGGACTTCACCAACTTGAACTCTGCTTGCTCAAAGGATTCTTACCCTCTACCAAGGATCAATGCTCTGCTGGATTTGACGGTCGGCCACGCAGTTCTAAGTTTTCTCGACGCATTCTCCGGGTACCATTACATCAAGATGCAACCAGCTGACCCGGAAAAGACTGTTTTTATTACTTGCGAAGGAGTTTTTTTTTTCAATGTAATGTCATTTGGGCTTAAAAATGTCGGGGAGACTTACCGGTGCCTTATGGATGTTATTTTTGCTACTAAAAAAGAAAGGAACATTGAGGTGTATATCGATGATGTACTGATTAAGAGTCAGTCAGGCGAGCAACACATTGGGATCTAAAAGAAACCTTTCTAAATTTTAAAAAGTTTTAACATGAAACTAAACTCACTGAAGTTCACTTTTGGGGCCGTGACAGACAAATTCATGGGATATTTGCTGACCGCTGAAGACATAAAGGTTAATCCAGAAAAGATTCAAGCACTCCTTGATATGTCCTCCCCTAAAAACACTAAGGAAATAAAAAAACTAATCGGTCGGATCGCAGGTTTGAGCAGGTTCATCTCCAAGTCAGGTGATAAGTGCGCCCCATTCTTCAAAGTACTCAGGAGAGTCAAATGCTTTGAATGGACATCAAAATGCGAGGAGGCTTTCAAGAACCTAAAGCAGTTCCTTGCCTCTCCTCCCCTTCTTCAGAGCCTGAAACCGAAGGAAAAGTTTTCTCTTTACCTCGGGTCGGCCCTAAATCCGTCAGTTCGGCCTTGGTCAGAGAATAACTCAAAAAAAACATCCAGTGTACTACACTAGCTGGTTCCTCAAGGGCGCTGAACTCCGGTATCAAATAATGGAGAAACTGGCATTCGCGTTAGTCATTTCAGCATAGAGGCTTCGACCATATTTTCAAGTACACCTCATACACAAAACTACTTTCCCAAAACTCGACACCGTTAAGAACTAGTGTAAGAGACGAAATCCTCAACGGTCTCCTCCAGTTTTCCACCCACAGAGGAAAAACCAACCTTTTACGATTGAGGCTGAGTCCCACCTTCAACAGAAGGCTTCCCAACCCCTTAGGGAGTCATAGTCCCCGCGATGGTCTGAACGGACATTCCTTCCCTTTGGACAGGAGTGACCGCCTCCAATGGGTGTCTCGAAAGATGATCGTCGGTACACCTTCCAAACTACTTTGCAGTTCCTCCCTATGAGATGGGCCTACAGAAAAAGCCAAAGACCTAGTTTAATCTTAGTTTTCCCTCGCTCTCGACCCCTGCACAATTCTCTTTTTGTTCAACTCTCCCGCGGAAGCCTCACTTGCTTGTTTCCGCTTCGCGTCGGTTTTGCGAGCCTTCACTCGCATATCATTCATTGCTTTTAGAAGGACGCTCTTGTCGGTTGATCGCGCTCTCTCACTAGACATCACGATAACCACAAAAAAATAAGAGATAGAAGACTAAAGGAGCTTGAAGAAAACGAAACGAACCACCCTCCTTACCCCAATGCATATTTATAGTGGTCCGAGCACAGAAATCCAATGAAGTCCTTTATTGCGCAATAATGTCATTTAATTATTTCATACATTTTAAAAAGATTCTCCTATCCTCATTTACCATGCAGCTTTTGAGAAGAGAATCGAAAAACTAAATGTGTACATATAAAAATATGTCAGCATGAATCTCAAATCAGATGAAGGACTTAGGAGGATGATATTGAAGATCGGACATATCTATTGACCATTGTCTTGAGCTGGATGTTGACAAGGGAGACACTTGTTCGAGCGATCGACGAAACGTGCCAGGAGATTTTTTGTTGGGCGGGGATCAGCCGTCAGGACGACCGATATGGGGTTTTTTTTTTGGATTAGATATCGATCAAGTGAAGGCTGACTTGAAGGCCGACAAACTTTTACTGATCAAATTAGTCCCCTGATTTTATTATATGCTAATAACTCTTTATTTACCAAAAATTGTTTATAAAAAGTCAATGATGAGAGAATCAATATGTACTTTTGTAATATTATGATTTATGACTATAAATAGGAGGTTCATATCATGAATAGAGACTACTTTCTTTTTACTGTTCTCTACTACTCTCTCTTTCTCTCTCTCTCTAATAATTTACTACTAAATGTTTTGTTATTTTAACCCCCAATTAATGAACTAAGGTAAAAGGAAAATTTTGTAATGTGGCACCGCCACCTACCACATCTCACCTACCGCTCACCTACCGGCCACCTACCGGCCACCTACCACCCACCTACCCTCACCTACCACTCTCTTGCTTCTATAAATAGAGAGGGTGTGAGGCCTAGGAGAGCAAGGGAAGAAATCTTAAGGGTGTGAGGCTTAGGAGAGGAAAGGGAGAAGATATCTTAAGCTACCACAAAGGAGGAGATAATAGCTATAGAGTTAGAGAGGAGGAGAGCATCTTGAGGCCTTGTATCAAGGTGTCGCTTGAGAGGGAGGC
>JXCR01127234.1:230577-251913 GCA_002079205.1 Phalaenopsis hybrid cultivar
AAGGGAGAAGATATCTTAAGCTACCACAAAGGAGGAGATAATAGCTATAGAGTTAGAGAGGAGGAGAGCATCTTGAGGCCTTGTATCAAGGTGTCGCTTGAGAGGGAGGCCATTGAAGGAAGATGAGGGCTCATCTCTATGTATAAGCTATGTATTCTCCATTTCTTTTGCCTTAGTGAACTATTTGATTGATTCCCTTCCGTGGACGTAGATCCAATTTGATCGAACCACGTAAACGATCTGTGTTTGCTTGTCTTCTTTTTCGTCTCATTTCTATGCCAAGAAGTACATATCTCACAACATGTTTCATTCCTTGAGTGTGTTTTCCGGATACTTTTGGATTCAACAAATACATATTTGCAGGAACCACTTCTCACCAGAAAAGCTATTATGGTTGCTGAAATATTTTCGCACGATTGGTACTTTTTTTTTCTCATATATATATATATATACACACACACACATACATACATACATACATATATACATATATTTGATGAATATGTAACTATGAATTCCGTTGTTCGGGATGATTGATGAAATATTCTAGTTAAATTGAGCGCTAGGCAAGTAAAATTACTTTTTCTTGGAATCAAAATACTCCGCTTTTCTACTGTATATATTGATGCAGACTGAACCAAATGATGATTAATATTTTTAAGGAATTTAACCTACATACCACTCAATTCCTATGTATTTACCCATCTAACATGTAAACTCTAGCTTTTTACATATATATACAACTTTAATTGTGCATGATTTGTGTTTTTTACTTTTTAAAAGTTAAAATAGTGGTATTTTTATGTGATATGAATGATTTGGGTGCTATAATATGTAAAGAAAGTTTAGGTGTTAGATATGTAAATACATAGGAATTGGGTGGTATGCATGTAAATTGCTTTTTTTCTAAAGACTTTTTTCACCGAGTGGAATATATTGTTAGAGGATCGTTTCAATTTGTATTTTCTATATATATATATAACATAATATTTTACAATATGATGAAGATGAGAAAACGATATAGGAGTGTTTAAAATATGGATCAACCTAAAACTTCGTGCAAATTCTTCCTCGATTCTGTTATTTTTGCTTCTACGCATGGTAAATCTTTCATCATCAATACATAACCATATAATACCTGTCTTATCCTAATTACTGGGAAGTTTGCTTTTGCAATCATTAACTATTGAATTTTGTGTTTTTTCATTAAATTTTATTTCATAAATGTTTATAAATATTTAAATCATTTAATTTTATTTTTCATAAATTATATCACATATTCTAGTCGTGCATTATCTCTAATATATCATTTTCTTAATTTGTCCTTCAGAGTTTTGTTGAATATTAATCTTTTTCTCATATGTAGCATTTTGATGTGACATCTCTGATACAATGATTAAAGGAAATTCTCTTAGCTTATTCATGTTTCTAGACTAATCTGAATATTAAGATTTGATAAACATGCATAAAAGATTCCTTATAGACTGCAAGCTAGAAAAAAAATTAACTTGTTGGCTAATATTCAATCTAGAGGAATTATAATGCAGTGCTTTAAATGTGTGACATAACGCTTCTACCTTGATGCAAATTGCAAAATTGATACAACACCTCACTATAATTCATTATAAAAAGAAAAGCAAAGAAAGTATTCTTAAAGAACTTGGGCAAAAAATGATTTGGGGATGTAGAGGTGTAAACAAGTTGAGCCTAGCTCAACTTAGCTTGAGCTTAATTTAAGAAGTTCGGTTTGACTTATGAGCTGGTTCATTTATTATGAACTAGAGAAAGAAATTATAATTCGGATAAGTGCTTATAATACTGTAAAAAAGATAAGAAAATCGAAAAAGAAACAAGAAATCACTTAATAAAATGAAGTAAAGTGAATTTGAAATATTTTTTTCAGCAAATATGTTGAGTCTTGACGTGCTCAAGTTTAATTTGTTAGTTCATGGAGCTCCCCACATTAGACATTGTTGTTTGGTTTGAATGAATTGAAAATTTTAAGATGGAAATGAAATGAAAATAACAAATAATTGAATTAAAATTTAGTTTTTTAGAAAACTCAAGTAAAAATTCACTTTATTTCAATTTGGTTGAAGGGAGATCTAGTTTTTTGAAGACATGTTGCATAGCCTTAACAAGTTTTTTATCTTATTTTAATTATAGCTGGTATGTGAGTCACAATGATGACATCATAATTTTTTTTTGTATTTCTATTATAGTTGGATAAGGAATTGTCAAAGAAAAAAAATGTTATTAGCCTATGTAAAATCAATTAGCTTTTAATTATATTGAAACCAAACACTTTGTCTCTTGCGCAAAGTCCTTACCAAAACTCTGTCCCTTGCGCAAAGTCCTCACCAAAACGGTGTTTCTATTATCCAGTAGTACTGAAGTTGGGGAAGCTGTTATAGAAGAGAAAATCTCCAGAGCGATTTAGACCAGAAGAAAAAGGAAAAAAACTTGTAATAGAAAAGATTAATTGTTGCCTCTTCTGCTAATCCTAAATTATAGCATTTCGTAAGATGAAAAAATCTGAAAGCAGTGAACATTAAAATGTCTATTAATCTAAGAATAAGATGAAAATCCCATGACTGCAATCAAAATAAGAACTATTTCAAGCGTAAAAGACTTCACTTTTGTCTGATTTGTGAGTAAACAAGAATTATACCATGTACAAGAAACCTACATGAAGATTAGGACTCAGAAAATGTGAAAATTATTTTCATGAGAACAAAGGACTCAACAAATACATCTGATTCTAAAATCCTCATTCCATAAGCCTCAGCTGCTAATTATGGATTGGATTTGATTTGCTTGGTGGAAGTATTTTTAAGCTTGCGTTGACAACTTTCTCAGGCGTTTCACTGCCTAAATACACACTCCTCACATTCACAGAATCTGAAACCAAAGGCCGCAGAAACCTCCTTGCTGGAATCTCTTCTCCTTCAGACCTCCTTTGATCGGAGAATATGGAGTTTGGGCAGATTACAAAATGAAGAAGAAGTAGAAGAAGAAGAGTAGACATAGCTTGCACGAGAGCTTTCATAATGAGTTGATAAGGTGATTAAAGGAGGCCATGAGAAATCAATTTATATAGAACTTAGATATTCATTTTTGAAAGACAGTGAGAAGTGTGGACCACCAGCGAATTTATATTCAACAAAAAAGCTGAAGTTTATGAGTAAGCGACAACTGTCAGCAATATCTTCTACTATCTGATGGGAGAAGATTCATGATTTTACAATTACACCAAATTAATTACTATATTCATATACTTATCCATTTTAGAACTCATCTTTCACAGAGCCCAACTAAAGCTAATGCAAACAAATTCTTTTGTTTGTCCTTAGCTGAAAACTGTGTGAGAAGCAAACAAAAGATTAATAAACGCATAGTTTATAACGCCAGTTGTCATACAGATACAAAATGAAAATATTTGCTTCAGAAGATTCTGTAAATTTTGTCTTTTATGGATCTTCTTTCATTTGACAAACATGTAGGCTTTGTTATCTGCCAAAGATTCTGAGATGTGGGTGAAAATGGAACATAATTTTTAGGAACTTGAGAAACTATTAATGTGGATAGCACATGCACAATAATAGTATCAATCTTGGAACTTAGCTTGTGTTTTAAATGAACCTTTAGAAAGTTAAAGAAGGCTGCATTTTAAAAGAAACTTTAGAAACCTAATCAAGGCATCATGAATTTTTTGTACATTATAAGCATCTCTTCAAGCTTCTGTAAGATCTCATCAACCTTTATATAAACAGAAGCTACCACAAATTTGCTGGAAAGATTACTAATAAAGTTTACTGGGGTACCACCACACAGGAACAGGAGATTTAAAGCGTATCATAAGATGATTTTTCACTTTTTCTTTAATTGCTGGGTTACAAAACCAAGACCTCGAGAAGAATTAATGAGGTTTTTAATGTTGAAACATATCTGGAAGCATCTGCTCTATTTTCACTAAGTGGAGACAAGCATATCCAGAAAAAAAATTTCTAAAGACTTCTAATTTGTATTCTTCTTAGGATCACTTTGGATGATTTGGATTGAAAGAAATAAAAGTTGTAATGGTTTTTCTAAAATTGAAACAGTTCTTTGGTTTGATAATATGTCATTTACTTTGTCATGGGAAGAATAGGGAGAATAGGAGGAAAATTGGATCAAAAAGAAATTTTTTTTGCAGGATTTTGATATGGAGGCTAATGTTTAGAAATACATCATCAACACAACTTTTTGCTATTTTTTATTTAGTTTTCAGCTTAAATTTTTTTTTTTGAAAGATTTACATGCATACTATTTAATTTTTATGTATTTACATGTCTAATAGCTAAACTTTAATTTTTTACATAAATGCAGCTTTGCCTATGCATGAAAATGTGTATTTTAGTTTTAAAAGTTAAAATAATGATAATTTAGACGTGATATGAAAATTTTGGGTGATATAAGTGTAAAAAATAATTAAGTGTAAGATATGTAAAAATGTAAATACATAAGCATTGGTTGGTACTTATGTAATTGCCTTGGGTGGTACTTATTACTTCAAATACATTGTAATAATAGTACTATGTAAATCTTTTACATTACATTTTATTTTTAGCAAACCAAACAGTTCCGGTGCCGAAAGTTTTAATTTTTAATTAATAAATACTCTGAATCATATTTTTTCACATTTACAGCATCCAATTCTTATGCATCTAACTATGCCACACCCAAATCTTCACTTCTACTTATCAAGCATCCAACTTATTCTTTTTCACCACTCCCCAACATTGAAATTAATATTTTCACCCATAGATAGGGTGTTGATTTTTATAAAATGAGAGTTTTGATGTGAGATCAATAAATGCATAAGAATTGGACATTGTGCATGTAAATTTCCATTTTTTTAAATAAACATTTTGAAAGAATGAAATGGAAGTTCTAGAAAAAAAAAAGGGGGCTTTTTCATGGTACATGCCATGAAATTGCTCCTTGGTGCTTAAAAGATTTATTGATGGTTTGTCAAAATTTGACGTGCCATCATGGGGATAAGCAAAGTAGTTTACAAAATTTGTTAGTCTAACCCAGGCAAGAAAAATACTTACAGAAACTATGGTGGTAACACATTTATCAATAAAAGAAGAAATTATTTATACAAAATGCAGAAGTAGCCCAAGTTTACAAAATTTGTGGTTAACAATCTCCACTTCTAACTAAATAATTAAAAACTTAACTTTATTTTCAATCCTTATATTTCATCTGCATTATTTGATATTGATTTGTTGAATGCCATTTATTTGGTAAAAAATGATGTTGAAAATTAATTAATCAAGCCTCAAAATTAATGTAACTCTCAAACTAGTTCGATCATTTTATTATTAATTGTTTTTATACTCTAAAGTATTGTCGTTTTTATATTTAAAGAAAGCAAGATGAAATAATTAATGACTAGTGATATTTGAATTTTCTCTTTTCCTTTGCATGATATCAAAAGAGGCATCATATTAATGCCGCTACAAGAGATGCCTTATAAAGTATACAGAGATGCATAAGATGTCCAATCTCGACCGTCGATCAGAGCAAATGTATATTTCGATGGGCCTCATTTTTAAATTTTCTTTTCTAAAAAAAAAAAAATCCTGATTGACGGTATTGGACAGCGTATGATCTCTGCATACACTGTCCGTATGGAATATTTTTTCCTATAAGACACATTGTAAAACTAGCATTGAATGTGATATGTGATATTTTTGTCAGGCAAACCTTTAATTTACATACATGCCACCCAATTCCTATGTATTTACATATCTAACACCTGAACTTTATTTTTTACATTTATACCACTCAAATTTTTCATATCACATAAAATACACCACTCCTTCAACTTTTAAAAGGTAAACTACTCCTTTTTCATGCATAGGCGTACGTAAAAGTTTGAAGTTTAGGCGTTAACTATGTAAATACAGAGGAATCGAGTGTTATGTATGCAAATCTTGCTAATTATTATTATTTATCCAGTTAGGCAATCTTACAAGTCTACTGCAACTTCTATCACAAAAGCATCTGCCCATTTTATTAACATCACCTCATAGATCATTTTATTTTAAGAGTTTACAGGAAGATAACAGAAGGATGTAGCAGGTGTTGCAGAGAATAGAATAAAATGTAATACTAAACAATACACACACCAACACATTCGTTTGACATTATCAGCGCACTAAAAGATAATAAATCTAGTTTCCACTGCATCTCATTAGCATGAAAAAACCTTCATAATCAAGCATCCATAACAAAATTTCATTCTAACTTGCAAACATGCTAATATTGCAGATCAGACCATAATCAATTAACCCAAAATCTCATCAACTCAACTCTGATTGTCACTTGATTTCATAAACTTCAAACAAATATGACTCATCTTCTCTCCACTCAATCGCATCATATCGAAGCAGTCGAGCCAAGCACTGAATCAGCTCCTTCTGAATGACTTCATCAGCTGGAAGATCCAATCTTGTCTCCCTTCTCAAAGAAGTAACCCCTTTATCCAAAATCCCACAAGGCACAATATGGTTAAAATAGTTCAAATCCGGATCAATATTAAATGCTAATCCATGACAAGTAATCCCCAACGATATCTTCACACCAATAGCACCAATTTTCTTGTCTCCTACCCATACTCCCGTCTCACATTTACCGCCTGGTCGAGCGATCACACCATATAAAGAAGCCAACTCGATCATAGCTAACTCGAGGGTTTCAACATACTTGCGTGCACCTAATCCAATATCTCGGAGCGAAATAATGGGATATACAACAGCTTGCCTTGGGCCATGAAATGTTATGTCGCCGCCCCTCTCAGTGTAATGAAGCTCGGCACCGATGTTTTTAAGGTCGGCTTCGGGGAGGAGTAGGTTATGAGATGTTCGCCTCTTTCCGAGAGTGTAAGTAGGGGGATGCTGAAGAGATAGAATTGTATCTGGAATTTTACCAGTTTTCCTATCAGAAAAAAGTTTTTGTTGTAGTTGGAGGGCATCCAAGTAGTTGACAATTCCCATCTTCCAGACTTGAAGCTTCCTCTGTAAACTCATGATCCTCAAGTCCAAGATATAGATCTCAAAAATCTGTGGGACAGAAATAGCAGAAAATGAATAGTTATAGATAAATGAGGTTTTTTTTAGTATGCCAAGCCAACATGTCATACAAAGAAAAGGGATCCTCCTGCATATGTTGTCATAACTTTGACAATCCAGACTGAGTTTCTGTTTCGATTATGGGATGAGTTTTGGTTTCGCTAGATTTGGCGGCTTTGGTGATTTTGATGTTCAATTTCGGTGTTGATTATTTGTTGCATTAAATGATAATATGGCTGTACTTTGACTATATAAAATAGTAGTCATCGAATCATCAAATGGTGAAATGCTTTTCTTATGGATCTATACATTTTTTTTTATAACTTTTAAGCTTTAAATATGGGAGGGTGCCAGCATATTACCATTATGTATCCTGTATAAGGTTTTTCATCTCTCTCTCTCTTTCCTTCTCTCCCCCCCCCACACACACACACATAAACACACGCGCACAGACACCGCACGGCAAATTAATCTTCAACATAAAAATATAATCTAAATATATAATTGGATTGTCATTTCTCTTTCATGTGATATTTCCTTTTCTCAATCTCAAATTATAGTGGCAATAAACTAGATTTTATAGTTTCTCCATTTCCAACCATTTTCTTAACCCTCAAGAAGAGCACAATATGGCTAGCAATTTTGAGGCTTCTTCCGACCTTTGTAAAGACCACAATTCACTTAAAATAGTGATAAAAAAAACTTAAATTATGAATAGTTATTCAATACTAATATATAAAAAATAACTGATGATAAATAAATATCATGAGTGCATCTTTCAATAGACCTTTGGACAGTTCCAAAATCTCTAGTCTTTAGCCTATACCTCTCCACCTATGAATTTAAAATATTTTCAAATTTAAATTAATAAACAAATATTAGTTGAAACATTAATTCTTATATAATGTTAGGTGATATAATTAAAAGTGAAAAGAAAACTAGCTTCCTAGTTTACTACCAGAAATTATTTACTCCATCATTAGTTCTAGATATCAGTCTTTATATAATTTCACGATCCCCTGACATTCTTTTGCATATAATATTTTAAATTTAGGAAATACGAATGAAGTCCAGATCGTATTGATCAATTAAACTTTGACTAGCTAACAAAATGAATTTCGCCCACATGTTTGTGGCATCAAAATTACCGAAGGAAGGCTATTTGATGAAAATGATAAGCAGCAGGCACAACGAAACACGAATGAAGTCCAGATAGCATTGATTGCCTTCAAGATTGCCTGAATGATGTTTGTTTGCAAAGATGACTGCTCGAACACATACGGGGCATCAACATTATGCAAGATGAGACTTTCCATGATCGAAATGATCAAACATAGTGAGTACAATGGATTGCAAGCATGATGAGCTCAATTTGGACTTGACATGCCTCTTTTTTATGAATCAGTACATTTGTTAAGTTATGATTTATATGCTTTTTTTATGTAAATTTATTGTTACTTTATAAAATATCAAATTTTAAATCAAAACCAAAGTACAATTTTCCAAACATTTTCACAAAAAATAGAACTTATATATATATATATATATATATANCCCATGCACTTTTTGGCCCCATGATGAGAGTCCGTGTCATGTGCCTAAAATTCCACAGCCAGCGCGCCACAGTGGGACCTGAGGGGACCAAGATTTGCGCGCGCGCTGCATAAACACACACACACACAAATATATATATATAATAGTACCCGACACGTCATAGACATACTTTCACATTATATATAAATTATATATATTATCATTATTTATAATAAAGACATCACAAAATAAAGTATGCAAGAATAAAATTTAACTTAATAAATTTAATTTGCATTATGAAACCTTATGCTTACAAAATCAACCATCTTTCAAAATTATACATATTATATGTTTAAGAAAACTTCCTTCAACTTTTATACTAAAATTTAAAATGACCTACAATTACACCTTACTCAATTATTTAAGTTTAAATTTAACTTTTAAATTTATAAAAAGTATAGATGTATAACTATTAACTCATTAAAGAGCAAAAAAAAAAAAAAAAAATTATAACTTACAAATCTATAGCAGGTATAACTCTAGTTGGTTCTAAGAAAAAAAAAGGCTTCAACACAAGAGTTACAGGGGTTCGGCTTTGGCTTTGACATAGGACATTTGGATCGACTTCAATGAACAGATTAGACTCTTACTTAGGTTGCGACAAAGAAGGTACAACTTCAACTTCAGTAGGACAAAGGGAACTCCAACACTGGCTTCAACGAATAAAGATGGACCTTCGATGTCCGACTTCAACAAAGAAAAAGGAAACTGCCAACGCTGGATTCAACGAATGTTTTATGCATCTTTGATGCTAACGACCTTGCTTCAACGAATGTTGAAGAAAGCATCAACACAGCAACAAAGGAGACGATTTTAACTATGAGCTATAATTAGAGTTATGCGTTTATTTATAATTTTCTACTCTTGTGTCTTATTTTTTCCTAAATTGTGTCTAGCCCATGTCTGATGTCTTGTCAAAACATGTCCCGTACATGCCTAGATTTGAAAAAAAAAATAGACACATTTTTGGTTGTGTCGGACATGTGATAAGGAGTGTCGGAGACACGTTCGCTTTCGATACATGTCCGACAAAGGTATAACGTTTTTTAGAAATATTCGTGCTATATAGATTAGCACGTAACCCTAAAGCCTAAAAAGCTTTAAAAAAAAAAAACTTAAAACGGTAAACAAAATAATAGTATGTTAAATCAATTCTCAACCTTCAAAATCATTCACAGCATACTGTACAACTTTGGCTCTCATTTCATTTTCCAAATGCAGCAGTTAGGATCCAATGCTGTGGAGTATTATTTTTTTTCGTACAAAATAATTAATTATTAATGGAACACAAAATCAGTCACAGGTTCCTTAATGACACGATCGCCGTAGGGTTTGATAGGAATAGGACCCCACTCCTTTGGGTTCAAGGACCTATCTAATATTTGTGTAATTTCATTAAGGGTATTTTTGAAATTTTATGGTATTAAGTTGCTCTTTTTTTTTTTTTTACAGCAGAGGGGGTTAACTTTATGCTGTACTAGAATAATTGTGATCGTAATTGTCCATAACAAATTATAGTGAAATTTGCAAAGGTAGCTATAGAATGTAGTTATCAATTTTCTATAAGAATTGTGATTCATGGTGAAGTTAAACTCTTGAGTCTCCACTCTTCTCAAATTCTTAGCGATGAATGTCAATTTTTTGGCTCAAAAAATGTTTTCCATCTTCTTCCCTCTATCTAGCACTTATAGTTGGCTGGAAAAGGATATGATTTCATGAATTTTAATTGACTTCAACTTCTAATATTGTAAAACTACCAAAATATTGTTATTTGTTAGCTACAATCATACAAAGAAACAGAATCTGAAAGCTGAATACGGGGCACTGAGATAAAAAAAAATGTGGTCAAAACTGGCAAATTCTTGGCTGAAACTTGGCTAATCCAAAAAAGTTTAGTTAAAATGATTGAAATAGAAAATTTTGGCTGATTTTGGTTCAATTTTGATCGATCGAACTGCAAAAAAATTGGTAAACAATGCATACCATTTTGATATTGGTATGGCATGCAGGAATTAATATGCCGATAAAATTCACCTCAATTAAAGAGTCAACTAGCATAAGACCACTTCAAGTGCTGAATAAATATACTAAAAATAAGCTTCATTTGGAATTTAAGGAAAAAAAGGTAACAAATAGTAGAATGCTAATATGTCAGATCCTCATTTGTATCAAGAATTGGTGCTTAAGTTTATGAGCTTGCTTTAGATTGAAAACATCAAGTAAAACATTCATTTTTTTTAATTCCATTCTAACAAGCCAATGGAAAGCAAATTTGGAAATAACAAGTCAAATCGCTGTGAAAAGAAAGGATAACTAGATCCTTTTGACAAATTCATGGTTAAAAATGAGCCACAAAAAAAAATTAAGAAAAAAAAATCCAGATCAGGAGGAGGAAAATGGAGGAATAAAATCTCCATGAAGCGATTAGGAAGCATTAGAGTTTTTAAACTAACATCTCAAGTTTGGCACCATTGGAGGACTAGATTATATACAAGGCATCCTAAGAAGATAAGAAAACAAGAATTAAAAACAATGGAAACAAAGTTTTAATATGCTCAGTTAAGCATTCAAACATTTCATTTGCGGCTCATGAAAAACAAGAGAAGATTAAGTTTAAGGCTTATAAATACTTGCATCCTCAATGCCCAATTCCACTAGTCCAAATAAATCCTTTAAAAAGTACATGAGAATTATTAAATGCAGTGTTATCAAAGCGCAATTCACAATGCAAACAACAACAACAAAGCCTTAATCCCACTACGTGGGGTCGGCTACATGAATCTTTTTTCTCCCCATTATTGAGTCCACTTAATCCCACTACGTGGGGTCGGCTACATGAATCTTTTTTCTCCATTGCGTCCTATTTAGTGTAATATTTTCATTAACTTCAAATAAATTAAGATCATTTTTTATACAATACGCCCAAGTCTTCCTAGGTCTACCTCTACCTTTCTTAGCATTAGTCGAATCTAAAACATCTATTCTCATAATCAGATCATCAGATAGTCAACGTTTAATACGACCAAGGTACATCCTCCTGTAAATGTCCAGTAAGACCATCCATAACTAAAGCAAAAAGATATTAAGGTACATCCTCTTGTAGATCTGAAACCGATCTCTGATGTAATCTAATAGAAATTGGAAAATATTTGGTCAATCCTCCTTCAATTCGAACACAAGTAATAGCTCTAGCATACATATCTTTAATAATTTGAATATAAGTCATATCAACACATTTCTTCTCAAGAACTCTCCAAAGGATATCTCTTGGAACCTTATCGTAAGCTTTTTTCTAAATCAATAAAAATCAAATGTAGATCCTCCATATTATCTCTAAACTCCTCCATCAAACCTCTCAATAAATGTATAGCATCCATAGTAGACCTGCCCGACATAAATCCAAATTGATTATGAGAAATCTTTGTAATACGTCTTAACCTATGTTTAATTACACTCTCCATAATTTTAAAGAATGACACGTCAACTTAATCCCTTTATAATTGGCACAATCTTGTGCATCCCCTATATTCTTAAAAATGGGGAGCAAAATACTCTTCCTCCACTTCTCAGACATCTTTTTAGTTTTTAAAATAATATTAAAGAGTTTAATAAGCCAAGAAACTCCCAAATCTCCTAAATATTTCCACACTTCAATTGAGATATCAACGTGTCCTATAGACTTTCCACCCTGGGTTTTCTTTAAAGTCTCATCAACTTCTTTTTTACTAATGCGGCGATAAAAATGAAACGTTTTATTTTTACTAACGATATTAAGATAATAAGTTGATCATATTTTCAAAAAAATAATTAAAAAGTTTATTAAAATAACTCAACCACCTATGTTTAATATCTTTTTTTAAGAAAAACACTTTTTGATTTTCATCTTTAATACACTTTACTTGAGTTAAATCTTTACTTTTCTTTTATCTCTTTGTTTGACTAGTTTATACATATATTTTTCACCCTCCTTAGCATCTAATCTATTATAAAGATCACTAGAAGCATAACTTTTAGCATCACATATTATTCTTTTAAACTTCTTGCGGGTCGTTTGATATTTTTCCCGATTCTCTAAGCTTTTACATTTAAACTAAATTTTATAACATAACTGTTTATATTTTATCTTTTTTTTGCACATTATTATTCCACTATCAACTATTTTTATTTATAAATTTTTTTCTTTTTGATTCTCCAAGTGCATTTTTTGCTACTTGTTTAATAGTATTTGTTACTTTATCCCACATAACATTTGTTTCTTCATAACATATCAAATTTTAAAATCTTGAATTTTACTTTTAAAAATAATTTTATTTGTCTTTTAGGAAATTCATTAAAGATAAACACAACAGGAAATTCATTTCAAAATCATAGTAAATGTATTGTAGAACAATCTCACCAAGATCATAGAAATACAAGTGTTTACAATGAATTCACTATGTCTACACCTACTCTAAGTACACAACACATTCAATCTCACTTTCCAACATTTAATCTCACTTAGAAGAACACACACTCATAACGCTCATGATCTTCTCCTTTGAAGTGCTTTGACCACTCCCCAAAGTTCTCTGATGTGACACTTAAAATGAGAATAACTCTATTTAAATCTCTTACTATGGCACAAAATAGTAGAAACTGCCAAAACATTTCACCGGGCACCTAGGCGTTTGGGCTGGCACTAGAATGCTCCTTAGGTTTTTCTTCTCGAGTGCTTGGGTGCTTAGATAGGCATTGTGCCGCGGTGTGATGCCTAGGTGTCTGGCTTGGGCGCCGAATTTCCTATCATTATGTATTTTGCACGCATGAAAGGTCTCCTCTGGCGCCTAGGTGCCTGCCTTGGGGGTGTCTGGGTGCTTGAAATGGGGCGCAGGGGTGCTATGAATGAGGAGCCGACTTTTTTGTTGCTCTATTTTATGGTCGTGTGAGGAAAGATCCAGGCGCCTATGCGCTAGAACTGTACGCTATTGCTGATTTCAAGTGCCACCACATTCGTGATTGAAAACTGTCGTAAGGATAATGATGGTCAAGAAAGTAGTGCCTTAGAGGAGAAATCAGAGGGGTAAGCCAAATCATACATAAAATGGAGGGGCATTTCTTGACCATGGAGGGGTAGTTCTCGTCCATGGAGGGTAGATTCATAGCCTTGAAAGAAAAAAAAAAGAGGATCGTGGAGTTTCATGCAAAACCGTTGCTATCTATCGCAGATTTGGAGCCATGAGATGGAGCGAAGGAATCGAGAGCGAACTCGAGCAACAACACTTAGTGTGACATCTGTATGGTTGGAAAGAATGAAAGAAGGCGGGTTCGAGCGGAGGAGCCTAGAGCTGATTAGAGAGACAACATCTGAAGAGAAATGCGTGAAATTTTGAGGCTTAAAAGGAGCAACAAAAGATGGAATGGGACGACGTGCAATTTAGGACCGGAGAAAATTGATTTGAAGTATTTCGGCCTATAATAGGGAACCATGGTGGGTGGGACCTCGGTAGAGGGCTGGATCCAACAACGCCAGTACCTTTTACTGTGACAGCCTTTGAGTTTGAAGGCAATTCAGAAGCTTATGAGGACAGACGAGCTGATTATGGAGCAAAAAGAAGGAAAATCATTATGGTCAATGAAAGGAACCCAACCCCCACTTCACGGGTTTGGTCAAGGAAATTGATAATGAGACTCACGAAAAAGAAAGTTGAAGATACTAATCTTTGAAGGAGAGAATGCCTGTGGTTGGATTTATCGCTTTGAGAGATACAAATGATAGGAGCAGCCCTGTGTTTGGAAGGAAATGCTCTAGCGGAGTATCAATAGAGAGAACAACGTCAACCAATCAGGATATATGAAGAGCTCAAGGACCGATTATTGGAGCATTTCAGAACCAAATGGGAAGGAGATGTACAAGAGCAGTTTTATGCATTGGTCCAAAATGCTCGTCATGGATTATATGGAGAAATTTAAGATGTTATAAGGCCGTTTGAGAGAGATATCAGAAGAAGTGTTGGAAGAAAACTTCATGAAATGGTTGAAGCCAAAAATTTGAGCAGCACTTCGTCCGCTGAGGTGGTGAGGATTTTGGAATATTATAGAATTAGCGTAGTTGGTTGAAAATAAAAATGCAATGGAACCAACTAATAGGAGCAGCACAAGTGGAGCGTCATATCAAAATACTATAACCACGACGATACCAAAAACTCAAATAGTGAGATTCCAAAGGAAGGCTTGACAGAACAGGAGTGATGGGTCATGACCAAGGGCGACATTCAAACACCTTATAGAGAAAAATATTCAAAAGAAGTCAACCAAGAGATTATGTTTTCGGTGTGAGAACACGACTGCCATAGGACACAGTTGCAGGTATCGAACCTTATAGGTTCTCACAGCGTGTGATGAGGAGTAGGTAGGTGATGAAGAAACAAAGAAAGTTGTGGTGGAGGAGGAACACCCTCACTTGGATGTTGCAGAAGTCTCATTGAACTCAATGGCAAGCTTAACATCGTACCATTCTATAAAACTTTAGGGAAAAATAGGAGATCGGGACATAGTGGTGTTGGTAGATAGTAGGGTCATCCACAACTTCATCTCTACTTAGATCAAAGATCAGGACATAGTGGTCTTGGTAGATAGTGGGGTCACCTACAACTTCATCTCTACTTAAGTGGTGAAGCAATTCGGGCTTGAGATGGTTAACAAAAAAAAAAAAAGTTAGAGTCATGATGAGGACAAAACAGGTGGAAAAGAGTAGAGGAGTTTGTAAATGGATGATTATTTTAACACTACAAGATATTCAGGTGATAGAAAATTTACTTATTTTGGATTTAGAGAGTACTGAAGTGATATTGGGTATGAAATTGTTGCAGTGTTTAAGGGAGACTAAGATAAATTAAGAACTCCTCACAATGGAATTCTAAGAGAGAGACGAGATGGTGGTTCTCCGTGACGACGCTAGTTTGTGCAAGACCTTGGTACCACTCAAGACTATGGTTAGGGCAATACAAGTCACATGATTGAGATTCTTGATCGAGTTGCATAGCATGTAAGAGACAAAAAATACAAAATTGGCAAAGATTTTGATGTAGATACGACAACTCCTACAACACATTACATAAGTTTTCCAGTTGTCATGCGAATTGTCGCCTCGGAAGGAACATAAGCATGTAACAACCCTGAGACCGAGGATTTCTTCCATCAGTGTGTGCCCATACCGCTATCCTTAGGTACAAAAGGATGTGATCAAGAGAATGATCTGATAGATGTTGGAAGTCGAGACCATACAACCTAGTGTGAGCCCCTTCTCTAGCCTAGCCTTGCTAGTGAAGAAGAAGGTGGGAGTTGGTGTTTGTGTGGATTATAAGACAATGAATAAAGAAATGGTACCTGATAAATTTTTTATCTCAGTGACCGATGAACCACTAGACGAGTTGTTTAGGGCTAAAGATAATCTCCAAGATTGACATGACAACAGAATACCATCAAATTCGAATGTGACCGACAAATGTGCGTAAAATTATATTTTGAACTCATGAGGGTCAATATGAATTTCTGGTTAAAGGGAGAGAATTAGCAAATTACGATACTACGTTGGAGTAGGGGTGCAAACGAATCAAATACGAACGACAGAGCTTGTGTTTGTGTTCGGTTCGTTTGAAATAAGCTCGTGTTTGAAATTGTTCGTAAAGTTACTGTTCGCGTTCGGTTTGATTTGTTTGAAATATGTTTGAAATATTTAAAATGTTCGAATTGTCTGAATTGTTTGAATTATTCAAATTTTTTGAATTATTCGAAATCTTACAAATTTATTTTTAATGTTCGAATTGTTCAAAATTTTTTAAAAACTTAAACTTATATGAAATTAATGCTTAAACTTATATGAATTACAACACAAATGCACAATAGCCGAAATATAGCTCACAACAAAATCATAATATTATCTCATCCAAAAAAAAATCAGATGAGGCAATATGCGAGATTTCACTCGCAAAAACTTCAAAAACTAGGTTTCACTCAAATAAAATAAATAAATCTAAAATAAATATAAGAAAATTTAAGCTAAGAGGTGAACCTGAAGATAAATATAAAATTATAGGATTTAGTATAAGCTAAGAAACGAACCTGAAGATCAGATTATAATTTATAAGATTTAATTTTTTTCAAACATGATAAATTTTTAGAGTTTTTTAGAATATAAAATTATTTTTAAAATATAATGAATTTTTTTATATAGAATTATTTTAAATTATATTTAGAACAATAACGATTCGAACAAGATTGAAAAATTGACTGTTCGTGTTTGGTTTGTTTATAAATCGAACGGAAAAAATTTATTCGTGTTTGTCTCGTTTGCTTATCGAACGAATTAAACATGAACTTCCTAGCGAGTCGAACATGAACTGTTCGCGAACGAGTTTTTTTGACAACCCTACGTGGGAGCCATAAGACTTAGTCCGACAACAGTTTCCTTTCTTCCACCTTGAGAACAATGTCTTTTTGGGAGATGAGTAATTTTAAATTGGTGCCCACTGCACCGTCCACTTTGTGCTCCACTAAGTCTACACTAAGTCTGCCAAATAAGTTGAAAACTTGTGCTATGCACAAGACTAAAAGGAAAATTTAGTCATTTGTTGGTTATTATTGTTGGGTATAAATAGGGATTAATTTTTTTAGAGTTAGGTTATGTGATGCGTGTGACTGCAGTATTGATTCTAGGGTTAGGGTTTAGGAGGTAGCCTACCTCTCAGATTGTAGGTGTGTACCTTTTTATATATTCGGGACAATATTGTTTTGTTTTGGTACCAATAGAATAGAATGTATTATTTATGCCCTAATCGCTACAAAAGTTTGTCTCATTCCTTTCAGAATTAATCAATTGTTAAGCTCCCATAAGTTCAAATGATTTTAAAGTCAATTGAGATGAAATTTGCACAATAATTTTAAGGAAAAATACAAATACAGAAAAAAAGATGCAAGCATTCTAAGGATAGGCAATAATTTCAACTACTAGGCTATGAGATACACCAGATTGCTTACAATTTAATGCCCCTCATTATCATTATGCCTATACTACAAGGTATAATTTAGCATGAGAAGACTTTGACATGTGTAAGCATTTTAAAATAAAAGTAGCAACCAAATTTGCAGAAAAATATCATCAATATGAAATGAGTTGCTTTACTTTGGCTAAGTACTTAGCAATGGTTTCATCTAATATTGCTAAAGTCTATGGATGATCAATTAGTCTGCCATATAAACAACACAAGCATCTAAAATCCATTTGAAGTGAAAGTATTTGCATCATATGCTATCCTGGTAGCGCAGTGCTTCCTGTAGAAAACACATTTACATCTGAAATATATCAATTGGATGTCTCACAAGTCAAAGAACTATAGCTCTTAATAATCTTGAGTTGACCAATGAGATATGTAATTACAAATCAAACTTGCCCTCAACACTCATCCCAATCACTTTTTGTCTGCCCTGTGAATCTTTCTTCGCAAGTTTGCAACGCAATCCAATGTAAATGTCAGATCATAACCATCCCAATAGTTCTGTTCATTCATTTTACATCTGAGTTCTTGACATAATTCTCTTCCATCCTCAGTCAGGCAATAAAATTGTTGAATTTCATTAATTAACAGATTAACAGGCTAGAAAAAGTCGACAGAATACTTTAAAAATGATCAAATAAGCAGTAATCATAAAATGACACAAAAAAAAACAATTAAGAAAAAGGAACAAAACCTATCTAAACATCTCCAGCTAACACAAACCAACCCTTTTTTTAAATTTTAAACCTATGTGGTCAACACCCAGTTGAGATAATGATTTGATTGAATTTTTAAAAGCAAACTGAACCAAGAAGCTATCAACCAAAAGAAAAAATAATTATATTTAGCTGAATTGCCAACATCCCACCAAACTGCTTAACTTCAGAACAGATACAACGTGCAGCATCAAATCACTTGAGAGATGACTATCTCTTCGTCTAAATAATGCCTAATATTAGAATTGGCGGGTCAGTTTTTTTTTCTGAAATTTAAAAGAAATATAATTGGCATCTTTTTTTTTTTTTCCAACTTAAATCATCAAACTCAATCTAATCACTCATCTCAAAATCTTGAGGTCAGATCTATAATTTTTTTTTCATTGCAGCTCATTTGAATAACTTTTAGTTCATTTTACACCAGCGTTTTTACCCAAAATCTTGAGAAACCTTCCTCATTCATCCTTAGACTAGCATACAAAACTGTAGAATTTCATTAGCAAATAAAGATACTAGAAAAGGTCTAGGAATTCAATTAGAAATGCCAAAAATAAGCAATATGCATAAAGACCCTCTCTCTCTAACTATAGAAACAATCCAACTCTAACTCTCTCTGGCTAATCAGACCAATTCTTTGCCAATTTTCAAATCTCTAGTAGTCAACATTCATCAGAATGAAAACTGGTTTGATAGGGGTTTTTTGAAAGCTAACTGAAACAAGATACAATGCAACAAAGAGTCAAAAGAAAGAGAGTTAGATGGAAAGTTTCTTCTTGCCAACATCTCACCAAACTACTTAAAGCTCAAGTTAGATGAAAAGTTTCCTGTGTCCAACATCCCAATAAACTACATAAAGAACAGAGAACTTGCAGCATCAAAACTCCTTGAGGGCATAATTATAAGAATGATAGAAACAATAAGAAAATCAATTAAAAAATATCATCTTTCAAACATGCATTAAATATACACTAATTAATTAATTTAAATAGAANGAAAATCAATTAAAAAATATCATCTTTCAAACATGCATTAAATATACACTAATTAATTAATTTAAATAGAAAGAAAGTGAGAGTACAGGCCTCATTGGTGAGGGCAGGTACGGGGAGAGAAATGAAATGCGTTTTTGGTATAAAGTTTCTCCAATACTCCAAACGGCTTTGAAATCTCCGGACATACCATGGCTAATTTCTCCGACTATCCCATCACTGATTTCTCTATCTCTCCAGCAACAAATCTTTCCTGCATTAGATTAAGATGAATCTTCTAACAGGTGGTAGGATTTTTTTTAAGTAAATTTAGAAGCAAATTTTTAATATTAATATAAATTTTAATGAGCAATGGGAATGTCTGGCTACAGGAAGTATTGAACTCAGATTGAATTTAGAAAATTCTATAAATTTAAATTTAAGGGATTTTTGGTAGCAGAGTTTGTGCAGGATTTGACTTAAATACTGTCACACACTGAAGATGCCAACCTATAAATCTTAAAGAATGTTAAATCCCGTTTTTTGCACCTTTAGGAGCAGTTTGGTAGCAGGATTTGAGCGGGTTTTAAGCATAATTTGAACTAAATCCTGCCAAACAGTAAAAATGACATCTTTAAATCCTACAGGTTCTTAAATCCCGTTTTTCGCCCATTTTTCCATAAATCAAAGATTTAGTAAATCCTGCTGGAAGCCGCAAAGGGTAGTGGGAGGAAGGAGGAGGAAGACGAGGGTTACCTTTCTCAATGGTCTCGATAGGAGCGAAACGTAAGGAGAAGAGAGATGGAGTTCGGAGGTCTTTCTACGCCGCGATTCCGTTTCTGTCTTCCCAGCTAGCTCTAATCTGTTTCACGGATTGGTGTTGGGCGAAGCCAAGAGATGGAGATAGGCTTAAGGCTTTAATTTATTTTTAAATTAATTTAAATTAATTTAATTGATTAAAAAATAATAAGTAATTAATTAATATTAAATTAATAATCCCAACAGAATAACCTAATAAGTCCCCAAATAAAGACATAATAACCCTTCAATAATATTTTAATAAATCGGTATAACAATTTTAATAATCACTTAAATAACGTCACAATAACCCCTAACAACATAGCCCCTTGAATCGCTTTCATAACTTTCATGAATTCACTTCAAAAAGGTCCGAACAAGATAAAGTGTAAAAAAATTTATTTTTAAATATTTTATGAAGTACGCTGTAGCACTCGTTGCGATATATTATCAGAGTCGGCATACAAAGTTTAGGTGAAAAAAGCCCAAAGCTTTGTACCCTGCTGATCCTAGTAATTGTTCTAAGAAGTACAGTATAAGTCATCCTACTTTCTCAAATAGACAATGATATATTGCAATAGAAAAAAGGAAATCAGTCTTATTATATAAAAGGCACATAGACAATAGCTCATCAATTATGAGAAAGCGAGGCAGACATTTGACATTCAAACCGGTTGGTCCATAATTTGATTTGTACAACAACTCTAATTTACGCCAGGAAAGAAATAACAAGGAAGGGGAGGTCTAGATTTATATTCATAACCGACAAGCAACTAGAGATTAGAAAGGAAAATATTTCACCAGAAATTCTGATCCAGAATGAATTTTAATTCTCTATAGGAATATTTTATTTTAAGCTAATATAAATTTTTTTATTATATCTATATTATATTCATATTAAAATAAATTTGAAATTTGGTGAAGATAGCTGGCCCAATTTCTTTTCATAAATAAATCATCGTATTTCATGTAGCATGGGAAAAATAATATAAAATAATGACCAATTTATCATCTGAAATAAGTTCAAATATCCAAGCTGGACATTATTCATTATAGGTCCATAACTTCAACCATAGTTTCATCCATCAAAATACAGCCTTTGTCAAAG
>JXCR01127244.1:0-12848 GCA_002079205.1 Phalaenopsis hybrid cultivar
TCCATAATTTCATTTAGACCGTGGAAAATCTCGTTAGCAACCGTAGGTTACCTCCTCCGAGGATTCCCGATCTTTCAATAGAGACATTTTAATTCAGTTGAAATTGTATTTTTTGTGATGTTTGTGATTAAATTTTTGAGTTGTCTTATATTTTTGAATGTTGTGAGGTATTTATTTTTGTTTGAAATTTCGTTTTTAGTTTTGATTTTGGTTTTGTTTTGTTTTTTAACATGCAAGTATTTTTTATGCAGTAAGAAGAAAAGCAGTAGAAAAGTACAAGAAAGACTGTAAAATGCTGTAAACTGTAAAAGTGTACCTGGTGAGTCTTCTCGTTCTACCACCTGAAACTCAAAATGCATGTCAGAGCATTTATGCATATAGAGCTGGAAAAGTAAAGTTCACCTGAAACTCAAAATGCATGTCAGAGCATTTATGTATATAGAGCTGGAAAAGTAAAGTAACACCTGAAACTCAAAATATATGTCAGAGCATTTATGTATATAGAGCTGGAAAAGTAAAGTTTCGTTCCAATACCTGAAACTCAAAATGCATGTCAGAGCATTTATGTATATAGAGCTGGAAAAGTAAAGTTTTGGAAATTTTCCTAACTCTATGTTGTGTATTGTTAAGAATAATATTATTAAGTAAAACATATTAAGTTTAATAGACCCCTAAGGTATTTACCAGGTTAAGAGTAGGGAGCAGGTCCATGCAACCTTTTTAATGTCTGGTAAAAGGCCTTGGGTTCATTTAAATTTTATTATGTTACTTAATAATTTATCCTGAATATCCTGATGCTCAGTGAATATTGATATGTTGATTATCCCTAAGAATAGGGTAAATGTCATTTGTCTTTTAATTTGAAGATTATGTTGGTGAAGACCTTTTATGGGGCAAATTAGTGTTATTGAGAACACTTAGCCAAATTTTTTAGTCCTAATTGGACTTGTGGTTTTTTAAAATTGTTTGATTATGTTGATTTTCTTAATCCTCTTTTAATAAGTGGATTTCAACTTAAGTTCACCACGAAGTCCTTAAGACCTAAGTGAATGTATTGATTTTGAAAAGATTTAAGTGATCATTATCAAGATCATTTAAACATAATTTTGATTATCAAATAAGGGTATGAAATTATTGATTTCCAAAGTTATACCCCTAAATTCAAAATTCATTTTATGCTAATGAAGTTTCCAAAATTTTGATAATTATGGGAATTATTCATTTATCTTGTAATTTGGTAAAGTGAAGTGAGTTTCTATCAATTAAGCCTATTTTTTATTGCAAATCATCAAATGAGTTAATTAATATAAAAAATTACCCATTTCCCATTTTTATTAAGCCTAAATATTCATTAAGGCCAAAATATTCAAAATTACAATTTTGCCCGTAAGGGTCCAAACTTTCATAATTTGTGAAATTTAAGTCAAATGACTTTGAAATTTTTATGTAACCCTACTGATAGGTCAAGTAAGGCATCGGAGGAGAAAATGTGAATTTTCACAATTTAATTTAATCCATATAATTATTTTTATGCAAAAATATGCATTTTCAAGGAAAATTTTAAAAGATGATCAAGACAACTCCTAATCGCTTGAAATTTTTATGTAAGCTAGCCCTAGACCAGAAAGTCATTTGGCCAACATTTCATAATTTTTTTAATTTTTTGTGATTTATTTAAATTAATTAAAATTTTGGGGATTCTAATAAAAATAAAATATTTTATATGTTGAAAAATATTTTTTATATTTTTGGAAAATCTCTCTCAGATCAGAGAACCTAGAGAAATTTATTTTTGTACTTTTCTGATTTTTTAGAATTATTTTGGTAAAAATTCTATTTTTAAGCCCTAAAAATCATTTTAAGGTTTAAAGATAAATATCTTTATTTTTAGACTTTGGAAAAATATTCCAATGATTCATAAGTGTTTAGGAAATAATTTTGGAACATTTTCATGAGTTTAGTATTTTATGATTTTTTTTATTATTTTTAANAAAATTAATTAAAATATTAAATGATCTCCAAATGACTTGAAATTTTTATGGTGAGTTCTCTGACTCATGGACCATAGTGGAGAAGAAAAATGAAGTGATTTTAGTCTTTGTGTGCTACAAATTAAATGTTTTAAGTAAATTGGGGTTTGCTCAAAACAGTGATGTTTTGATTCTAAAAAATTATGAAATTATTTCCTAAGACTACTCTGGCCATAGGAAACTTACATGAATTTTTCTAGAATTTTCTAAGCCACATACAATTTTCTATAATTATTTGAATAGAAAATGCATAAAAACTTAGAAAATTAAGATCTTTGTCTAGAGATCTCCTATGTCTTTGAAAAAATGCTCAAATTGTGCATCTAGACAGAGACTACAACATATAAAAATTTGGGGTCAAGGTAATAATCCAATATGAATAGAAAATTGAAAAACCCCTAACCCTAATTCATTTTTTAAAAATAATTTATGTATCAAATTAATGTGAAAATAATTCCACATGGTTATCCTCTGTTCACTGCGCAAAAGGGTATTTTTATTTTATTTTTGTGAATTTTCTACACAAAGATATGGATTTTTGAAGTTTAGGAGCTATTTTCTGAATTTATTAAATATCCTATTTATTTATTCAAATCGCGGGACTGGATCCTCAGCTCCGTCGAAAAGCCACGAGGCGCGCTCCTATTCGACACCGCCTTCTGAGTTAGCTGCCACGCGTCCCACCGTATCGTCCCATAGGGTCATCCGGCTTGATCTCTGTCGTTCATTCAATACATGCGCGGATGGACGACATCCGTTCATCGTCCCCAATGGCCTTTACCGAGAGCCGTTCATTTTAAAATCTTAATATCTCTCTCATTTCTCAATGGATGTTGATGATTATTTTTTTAAAATGTTCATTTTAAAGAGACGAATACATCTATATGGTGAACATGCTATAAAATCAAGCCATTGTAATGTAGAGCTCGCGAAGGCTCGGGAGAGTGAATGACTTATACCTTTGCTCCGAGAGGTTTAGCCTCAATCAGAGATTCTTCACACCTTCATTAGGTCCCAAAGAGCTTAGGGATGAAGCCTCTGGCTCTGGTGTAAAGCCTATGTATGATTTTGATCAAAGCCGATTTTGGGTGTTGGTTGAGAGCTATGGTAGAGGCTATTTTAGAGGGGCAATTGATGGGGGTTTGGCTTCCTTCACTGTTGTGAAAGTGTAGGGCCAATCTATTGGGGATTTGGTGCTGTGTAGGTTGGGATTGGGATTTGTCCTAATTTCGGGCAGGAATTCAAACCCGAAATTGGATTTCTATGGTGGAATTGGGAGAGGGAAGTGGATTGAAATGAACTAAGGGTCTCCTAAGGAAGCTCTCTGAGGAGTTTGGCAGGCTTAAGTGAAAATTTTTTACCACCCCACTATTCATGGCCGTGGGGGTGGATTTTATAGAAATTGGCTAAGGGGAGGCTTATCTGGCAAGATGAGGGGTTAGCTCCACTGCTTAGGTGTCAAGCAGAGGAGCTCTTAGCTCAATTTGGGCTGAGGTGGCCTCTTGGCATGAATTTGGGTTTTGTCCTATGTGGGGGCTCACGGTTTTGGGTTTTAGCTTGGGTTAAGGTGGCTAACCAAGGGTTGGATCATGGTTAAATCATATGATGCTCAGTAAAAATGGCACCATAGGGTATGGACATGTGGTATGGCAAGCACATTGATTTAACCTCTTTATTATCCCTTTAAGAATTTTTTTTTTAAAATTTACCCATGAGATAAATATCAAGCTTAACCATGGGTTTGTGGCTTGCTTTCAACTCAACCCTAGAGTCTAAGATGAGTTAGGGTAAGGCTCATTTGACCATACCAAGCTCAATTTGGTTTGGGTTAGAGTCTAGGATGAGTTAAGGTAAGGTTCATTTGACCATACCAAGCTCAATTGGTTTGGATTGATGAGTTATGGTAAGGCTCATTTGACCATACCAAGCTTAATTGATTTGGATTTGGCCATAAGTCCAAATGGTGCACATGACCAAATCTTGTGTTTGAACTAGGTTAGGCATGTCAATTGGCCCAATTAAATGGTGCACATGATCAAATCTTGTGTTTGAACTTGGTTAGGCATGTCAATTGGCCCAATTAAATATGGAATTTGGTGTAGGATACCATAAGAAACAACTTTCATGAAGGGTGAAAGTGATTTTGAGGTCAATTGGTTAATCAATTTGGTGGATTTTTGATTTTTGATCCATTTTAAGCATATTGGGCTAAGTTTGGGTCAAACTTGGGCTAGGCATAAACTAAGTCCAAATTGATTGTTGTATTTGATGTAAAACATCATGATGAACAATTTTCATGAAGGATGAAAATTGTTTCAAAGTTGATTTGGTGGTCAATTTGGATGGATTTTGATGGGTTTAGATTTAGACCTAAATTAAGCTCTAGGGCTAAACTTGGATCAAACGTGGGCTAGCTTTGGGCTAAGTCCAAATTGATTGTTGTGTTTGGTCACAAATGACCTTAAAAAGGATTTTAAACAAAAATGGAATGCCAATTTGAGGTTTAGGGCATTCAACTGTTGAGATTTGGGGTGTTAGCCAATATTAGGGCTAATTTGGGGGTTTTGGTCAAGGATGGTCAAATTGACCAAATTGGACCATGGTGTTGTTGGACAAAATGAAATTGAAAATATTTTGGATTTATTAGGATTTTTTGAGAATTTTTGGAATTTTTAGAATTTTGGGTCATGGAGGGGCATTTTGGTAATTTAACCATTTTTGGAAATTTTTGTCAGTTTTGGCAAATATGGATATATTCAAAATTTTTGGAATAAGTTTTGATCAATTTTGGGTATTTTGGCAAAATTTGAGAATTTTGGCCAAATTTGGGTCCCAAGGGCAGTTAGGTAATTTGGAGGTGCCTAGAGGCAAAAGGCCAAGTTGGACATTTCAAATGTAATTGGGTAGAGAACCATTTTAAATGAGTCATAGACCAATGAAATCCCATTTTGGGTCCCCATATATTGCTTAGCCAAGGTATTGTGAGGGTATTGTGAAGATATGGTCAGGGTATAGTGTATCTTAGCTCCAAATCAACACCCAGGGTCAATCCTAAGGCCAATTAACCCTATAGGAACTCTTCTTGAGCTCCCCCATAATGATCTTAACTTCTAAATATTAGAGGTTAGGACCAATATGTGGAGCTTCAAGTTGAGTAAAGAGAAGAGTTTTGAGTTTCTAATGGTTATGGTACCTTTTTCTAATTTTCTAAGACTAGTCAATAGGAAAGTCCTATGGCTAGACCTAGGCTACTAAAGAAGTTTCTAGACCTCAACCAAAAGTAAAGTCAACAAATTGCTTTGGAAAACCATCACCTCCATTTCCTCAGAGACTTTGTCTACAAAAGTTGGATAAGCAATTTTTAAAATTTATGGAAATATTTAAGAAGCTTATAATTAATATTCCATTTGTTAAAGCCTTAGAGCAAATGCCGAGCTATGTAAAGTTTATGAAGGATATTCTCAACAGAAAAGGAAGTTTGAAGATAATGAGACTGTTGCACTTAGTGAGGAGTGCATAGTATATATTCGAAAAAGGAAGTTTGAAGATAATGAGACTATTGCACTTAGTGAGGAGTGCAGTGCTATAATTCAGAAGAAAGCTTTCTGAAAAGCTTAAAGACCCTGGTAGCTTTACAATTCCATGTGCAATAGGAGACAGATTTTATGGGAAAGCTTTATGTGATAGGTGCAAGCATTAACCTTATGCCATTATCAATATTTAAGAGATTGAGATAAGGAGAAATAACCCCTACAACTGTAACTCTGCAGTTAGCAGATTGTTCGATAACATACCCTAAAAGAGTTATAGAAGATGTCCTATTGAAAGTGGATCAATTTATCATTCTCTGTTGATTTCATTGTGCTAGATATGGAGGATGATAAAGAGATACCTATCATTTTGAGGAGACCATTCTGAGCCACGCGAAGAGCAATGATAGATGTGTAGAAAAGGGAATTAACAATGTGCTGTTACTTTTAACATTTCAAAATCAGTGAAATACCCTGCAAAAGGTAAAGATAATGAATGCTATAGGATGGATGTTATAATATATTTAAGTGAATGTCATTTTAGAACTACATATGAAGAAAATCTGAAGTACAAGATTTGGAACACTAGCAAGAAGAGGAATTAAATCAATATGAAGATCTTTTTAAGGAAAATTCAAACTATGTTCGAGAAAGTTTTGATGTTTTGGAAACAATAGACAAAGATAAATCATTTTGTCCATCTATTGGAAAAGCTCCAGAACTAGAGTTGAAGTTACTTCCTGATCATTTAAAATATGCCTTTTTAGAAAATTCCTCGGCTTTACCAATTATAGTTTCCTCAAAATTAATTATTGAAGAAGAAGAAAGGTTGACGAATATTCTGAAAAATTTTAAGAAAGCCTTTGGATGGACAATTGCTGATATTAAAAGAATCAGTCATTCAATTTGTATGCATTGAATTTATATGGAAGAGAACTGCAAACCCAGGGCTGATCCGCAAAGTAGATTGAATTCTATCATGAAAGAAGTTATAAAGAAATAAATTTTAAAGTGGTTAGTTGTTAGAATTATCTAACCTATTTCAGATAGTGGATGGGTTAGTCCAATTCATTGTGTTCCTAAGAAAGGAGGAGTAATTGTAACTGTAAATGAACATAATGAGTTAATACCTACTAGATAAGTTACAAGGTGACAAATGTGCATTGATTATATAAAATCAAATCTTGCCACTGGAAAGATCATTTTCCACTACCCTTTCTAGATCAAATGCTGGATAGACTAGCTGGCATAAATACTTTTACTTTCTAGATGGATATACTAGTTATCACCCTATTCAAATATCTCATGAGGATCAAGAGAAAACAACGTTTACCAGTTCTTATGGTAATTTTACTTTTAGAAGAATGCCCTTTGAATTTATGTAATGCCCTACTATATTTCAAAGATGTATGATGGAAATTTTTTGTGATTTAATTGAAAATGGGATTGAAGTATTCATGGATGACTTTTCAGTGTTTGGAACTTTATTTGACTCATATTTAGAATATTTATCCAAAGTTCTTAAGCGCTGTGAAGAAAAAAAATTAGCCTTTAATTGGGAAAAATGCCAATTTATGGTAGCAGGAAGAATTGTATTAGGACATCAAATATGAAAACATGGTATGGAAGTAGATACTACTAAAACTAAAGTGATCACTAATTTACCTTATCCAATAAATGTAAGGGAAATTAGGAGTTTTTTAGGACATCCTAGATTCTACAGTGATATATTGAGGACCTTTCTAAGATTACTAAGCATTTATGGCATGTACTGATATTTGATGACCTAATACAATTCCTCCGAGTTTTTTAGGACATGTTGGATTCTACAGGTGATATATTAAGGACTTTTCTAAGATTGCTAAGCCTAGGACATGCTAGATTCTACAGGCGATATATTAAGGACTTTTCTAAGATTGCTAAGCCTTTATGCCATTTACTGGGCGATATATTAAGGACTTTTCAAAGATTGCTAAGCCTTTATGCCATTTACTAGAGAAAGATGTAATTTAATTTTGATGTGGAATGCCTAAAAGCTTTTAAGTTATTAAAAGAAAACCTAATTATTGCACCAATTATAGTTTCACTAAAATGGCAAAAACCTTTTGAATTAATGTGTGATGCTCGTGATTATGTTATTGTAGCTGTTTTAGAACAAAGATATGATAAAATTTTCAAAGTTATTTACTATGATAGTAAAACTCTTAATGAAACTCAAATTAATTATACAACAAGTAAAAAAGAGTTATTAGCAATAATATATGCTTTTAATAAATTTAGATCATATTTAATTGGAACTCATTGTGTAGTACATACAGATCATTCTACTATTAAGTATTTAATGAAAAAGAAAGATGTTAAACCTAGACTTATAAGATGGATTCTTCTTTTGCAAGAATTTAATTTTGTAATAGTAGATCGGAAGGGGATTGAAAATCAAATTGCTGATCATTTGTCTAGGCTTGAATTAGATAAATCACTCTATTTTGAAAATGAAATTAATGAACATTTTCCAGGTGAAAAATTGTTCATTATTAATGAGTGGTGTGTTTCGTGGTATGCTGACATTGTGAACTTTATTGTTAGTGATATTATACCCTATGGAATGACATACCAACAGAAGAGGAAATTTATTTCTGAAGCTAAGACTTATTTTTGGGATGACCCATTTTTACATAAACAAGGAAAAGATCTGATTGTTCGAAGATGTATACCATTAGAAGAAACTTATGACATTATCCAAAAATGTCTTAATTTTGAGTTTGGGGGACATTTTGGTGTTGATAAAACATCCTACAAAATTTTATAATCTGGATTTTATTGGCCTACAATTTTAGAGATGTTAATTCTTATATCAGAACTTGTGATAGATGTCAAAGAGTAGGCAATATTTCTAGAAGAAATGAAATGCCCCTCAATTATATGCTAGAAGTTGAAATATTGATGTTTGAGGATTAGATTTCATGGGACCATTTATACCATCTTTCAAAAATTTATATATTCTGTTAGCAGTGGACTATGTATCTAAATGGATAGAAGTTGTTGCTTTACCTTGATGTGATGCTCGAAGTGTTGCAAAATTTTTGAAAATGAATATGTTTTGTAAATTTAGGATGCCAAGAGTTATCATTATTGATGGGGGAAGTCATTTCAGAAATGACATAATGGAGAAATTATTAAACAAATATCATATAAATCATAGGATTGCTACTGCTTATCATCTTCAAACAAGTGGTTTGGCTGAATTATCCAATCAAGAAATTTAAGGAATTATGGAAAAATCTGTGAATCCAACAAAAATGGATTGTTCAGTCAAACTTGACTATGCTTTGTGGGCTTATAGGACTGCATACAGAACTCCTATAAGAATGTCCCCATAGAGACTAATATTTAGAAAAGCTTGTCACTTACCAGTTGAACTTGAGCATAAGGCATATTGGGTGATTAAAGAGCTCAATTATAAATTGAAAGATGCTGGTGAGAAAAGATTGTTACAATTAAATGAGCTTGAAGAGATAAGGAATGAAAGTGCCAAAATTTATAAAGAAAATATGAAGATGTGGCAAACTTAAGTCCAGGTGGATGGGCTCATTTATTGTGATTAAATTTTATCCTTATAGTGCTGTGGATATTAAAGATCCTAAGTCTGAGAAAATATTTAAATTTAATGGACATAGACTGAAAAACCTTAATTTATAAAGGATCAACATAAGTTTAATGATGCAATGATGTTGGGCCAATCAGATTAAGCACTGGTTACGTCGGGCTGACAACGTAAAACCAAGCGCTTTGTGGGAGGAAACCCATAGTTATCATTGTGTTTTTATTTTGATTGTTGTTTTATGTGTGATTAAGAAATATTGGGGTAGTATTTTTGAGACTATTATGTGTTAGTATTGATTTTAAGACCTTATTTAGTGATCTAGACATGTTAAAATGAGAATTTGGATGTTAAGTTGACTAGTGCAAAAATGTGCACTGGTGCTTAAGCGCCAAATCCGGTGCTTAAGCGTGGAAGTTTAAAAACATGTGCAAAATTAATATTCTAGAAGGGAAAACCGCCTAGAATTTAGCAAAAACTTGCCAAGGCAGTTTCTAAACGTGTCTAGGAGTTATTGGAAGGATTTAGGCCAATAAATAGAAGGGTTAGTGAAGGAATTTCACCCTAGATCATTTTTAGCCCTAAAGTCTAAAAGAGAGAGAGATTTGAAGATGATGTCTTCATGGGAGATGGACTTGAAGAAGAAGGATGAGACCATGAGGAAGAAATTCATTAGTCAAATTGCACAAGAGATGTATAACAGTTTCTTAGCCGTCAGTATTGAAGGGATATCAGAGAAGATTAACAAATTTGAAAATACAATGTCTGTAATGGAGACTAAGGTATTGGAGATTCATGCACGTCTTGGGCATATTGGATGGCAATTGAAAATGTAATTTAGCCACACTAATTATATAGAGGAAGCGGATAAGGAGATGTTTCTTAAGCAAAAGTGGATTGAAGAAGATTGCATCGAAGCACATCACCACTATCCGTTTTATCAACTTTATATTCCAGTTGCCCTAGAAGAGACTAATGAAAGACTTGAATTTGTTCCTTCTAATGAAGAATGGAATTAAGTTCTATGCTTAAAGTTATGTTTTTGTGTATTTAAAGACGTTGTCTTTAAGTGTTTAGTGTTTAAGATTTTAGTTAAAGTGCACAAGAGATGTTTAAAGTTATGATTAGTGTTACTTAGGTGTTTAACTGTGAAAAATTGTTAAGTGTTTGTATTTAGGAATGTTTTCTCATCCAAGACTATTTGACATGAGAACTAAGTGTTTAAATGTATTTGTACTCGTTTGTGAATTAATATAAGTTTGCTTACGTGAAATTTTGTGTTATTTTAGCCTCAAATTGAAATAGTTATTAAAGAGAATTTTGAGATAAAGGAGAGTTACAGGATGTTGAAAATAGTCATTTAAGTGCTATGAGACCATTTAGGGGTGGTTTACATTGGCAAATAGTGCATTTCACTTTAATTAGAAATTTTTGAAAATCGTGCACCGGTGCCTAAGCGCCACATCTTGCGCTTAAGCACTACTTACTCGCGCTTAAGCACCGATTCATGAAAACCGGTTTGCAAACATTTAAAAGTGAAAATTTGAGCCAAAAATCGCCATTTTTATCCTCTCGTCACCTTCAACCTCTCAAAAATGCAATTTGGAGATCTAGGGCACACTATTATGCAAAAAATTTGGATTTTCACCATGTATTTTGAGTACATTTGGAAGAATTCAAAAATTCATTATTCATGGCGAAAAATGAGGAAAAGTCTATGGAAATTGCATAGGAAGTGTAGTTTAAGCTTTTGGAAGTTTAGTTTAGTGGTTTAGACTTGATTTTTGAAGTTATTGTTGGAATTTATCAAATTTGTAGAATGACACCAAGAATGAAGAGGAGCAAAGGCAAGGCCCCTTTCGATTCGAGTAAATTTGTTAGTTCAAAAGCTCAAGATCGGTATAATGATGCTTGCAACCATGCAATATGATTCAGGCACGATGTTTAGAAATCTGGGTGGAGACGTGGAAGATTTAATTATTCACTGACAGTGGGAACAATTCTGTTATTTCTCTGTTGTGGCAGTTATTTCTATTGTGAGGGAGTTCTATGCAAATCTCCCTGAACCTGAAGACAATCGAGTTATGGTTCAAGGAAAGTTGGTACCTTTTTCACCAGAGGTAATCAACTTGTTTTACCATTAACCACAGGATACGTTATGTTTTTATACAAATTATAGCCCTACTAAAGCGGAGTTAGACGAGATTATCTTTTACTTGACTATTGGGAGAGGACTTTAGAAGATCACTAATGAAAGAAGAGTAAATTTCCCAACTTCAAATTTATGTGCACCTTCAAAGGCCTAAAATTATTTCATTTCTACTCGTCTACTTCTGACCAATCATCTCAGTGAAGTGACCGGAGAAAGAGCGATGTTGAACTATTATATTCAAGAGTGAAAGCTCATCAACATTGAAGCTTTGATCTGTCAGCCTATCATCAGTTCTGCTACAGCTGTTACAACTGCAGGTCTGGGATTTGCTTCCTTGATCTTTCCTTTGTGTGAGCAGGCTAGAGTTAAATATAATAGATGGGAGGAAGTGTTATTACCTCTAAAGCCCATCACTAAGGTGAATGTGAAGTCTTATTCTGAGCATTCAATTTTTGGCTAGAAAGGAGGATTTTCTCGGAGCTATGGAATGGAGACGTCTGCTACTTCTACCTCTGTTGCTTCTACATCTAGACCATCTACCTCATGTGCTTATACATCTCGAGGTGAGTCTACTGAGACCTTAGATCAATTATTGCAGAGGATGATGGATAATATTAATTTTACCGTTGATAGGGTACAAAATTTAGAGCGTTTTGCAGAGCATACTGATAGTTATAATAGAAAAAAAAGTGATTATGAAGAGAAATTTCAATCATCTATGGAGAGCCTCATTAGGGTTAACCAAGGAGTGCAATTTCTTCCATATCCTAGATATCCTAATTATGAGCCTGCAAAAGTTTGGGATAGCGGTGATTCAGAGGATGAAGAGTAAAGCTGAGAGATTTATTTTATGATTGTAATATGATATGAACTTTGTGGTTTGGGCTTGCTACATTTGCATCTTTGTGTTGGTTTGAACAATGTGATGTAGTTTGTACTTTTATGTTTAAGTGAGAATTGTGATGTGATGTGTTTTCATGTTTTGAACTCGAGACATGTATGTTTGTGTACTTGTTTAGTCATTGTGATGTGTGAGACTTTTATTTTTAATTGTATTATGATGTTTTTGTTAGTTAGTAGTTTGTTTTAAAATTCTAGGGTAGTAACTATTGTGAGTTTTGTGATTTAGTTATTTTAGAACTTAACTTAATTCTATATCTGTTGTAAAGTTTAAAATCTTGCTAACTTAGGTATTAAATTTGAAACTTAGGAAATTGTTACCCTGTATTTTTCTTTTATCATGTTAGTGTGTTTGTTTTTATGCTGAGATCGTGAAATCAAGTTAATGTGTTAGTTTACTTTGATGTTTATACTCATTGCTTAGAAGTCTATTGAATCTCTACATGTTAAATTGAAATGAAAATATAGAAAATTTGATCAAAAATTAATTTTACTCATGGTTTTAGTTTTATACTTGTATCATTAGGGTTTAAAAATTACTATTATTATGTCCTTTTAAATTTTTATTTCTGTTTATATATATCTGATGCTAAGCTGTTTAATGTGTTAAAAATTTAAGTTTGGTGGGGGGGGGG
>JXCR01127244.1:12932-57647 GCA_002079205.1 Phalaenopsis hybrid cultivar
AACTATCTTTAGTAAGAAAAATTGTATTTTTGAAAAATTTAGATAATTTAGACTTTTATTTTTAATACTTAAATTTTTTTTATTAAAATAATTTTCAAAACTATTATTATATTTATAAGTAAAAGACTTATATCAAGACTTTGCTTTAGGAAAGGAGAAGTGGACTTCAAAATCATTAAAGGCCTATCCAGATATAGTAATCCTTGCCTGAAAAAGAAAAAGAAAAGAAAAGGAAAGAAAAGAAAAAGAAAAGAAAAAAGAGAAAAAATAGAAAAGAAAAAGAAAAAGAAAAAGAAAAAAAAATTAGGAAGGAGAAGCTTGAGGATTAGTGTCTAATCAAAAATTAGTTCTACATTTGATCTTTTTAAAGTATAAGACTTGAGAAACTATTAAGATTATAGATATAACACAGTAAGTAAAATTATTTTTAATGAAATTTTTTTAGTAGAGATAATAAAAGAACTAAATTCTAAATTTGAAAAATCTACAATACATTTCCGAATTAGATAGAAACTCATATTTTCATCTTTCTTAACTTTAAGAATTTCTAAACTTTAAGTTGGTCTCATTTACTGAATATTTTTTTCTAAACTAGCCTCTTATATTTCTAAATCAAACATTTAGTAACTCTTAAAGAAACTTATATACATATCATACATATTTAGTTTTTAAATATTGAAGTGTCATTTGAGGACAAGTAACCTTTTAAGTTTGGGGGATTTTCATACACCTAAAATATAGTGTTTTTAGACACATTTTTATACCTATCTTTGAGATATTGCACTTTAATAAAATGTATTTTTTTGTTTTTCTTGCATATACATGTGAAAAGGGTGAAAAATACCTAAAGGAGTAAAAAAGGATCAAATTTAGAGCAAAAAGGTTTAAAATGTGCAAAGAGTTTTGGCGCTTAAGCGCCAAATCCGGCGTTTAAGCACCGGTTAAACAAAGAAGGCTGTGCCTAAGCACCAGAGGCCCCGCGCTTAAGTGCCACTGACAGTTCTTAGGCGAGTAAATTCGGTTTCTGCAAATTTTGAAGAGGTTTTTGAGGCACCCATTGGCTTATTAGGTGGTTATAACCACCATGGACAAAAATTATCACAAAAGGATGTATCTCTTGGGAAGATACATCGAATCAAGACATTTTGAAGAGAAACAAAGACACCTTTTGGAAAATTATAAAAGAAAGAAGATTGAGACTTTGAAAGAGGTCCTGAAAGTATTGAAAAGTTTTGAAAGTTCTCATTTGGAAAATTAGTTCTAAGAGATTCTTAAGCAGCACTTTTACTTTTATTTTAACCTTTTTATTATTTGATTTTGAGTGATTGTAAAGAGAAGAGAATCAAAGAAAATTTAAGAATTTGGTGGAGAACTTGAGCTAAGTTTTTATCTTTCTCTTTTGAGACTACTTTTAGTTTTAATTGAGACTTGTTGTTAGTTTGACAATGATTTCTTCTTTTAAGCTAAAGTGTGGTTTTGTTTTCTCTATAGATTCTAAGTAGTTTTCTTTATCTTTCTTCTTAAAATGATAAGTGATTAAGTTTTGGATGGAAGCTATGGAAAGCATTGATCTTCAATGATAGAAGAAGTTGTGATAATTTAAATCCATGCACTTCATTTACTTCTTGATTTGGTCAATCGAGATGTTAATTTTTTTTGTGAGAACATGTAAGAATCGGGCTGGTATTATCTCAGTCAACAATTGGAAAGAATCACACGAGGTTGTATAAATGAGAATGTAGTTCATATGATTGAGTGCAAATAAATAGGGAAATATTCATTATGGATGTAGACGTTTATTATTGAGTGCAAATAAATAGGGAAATATTCATTGATGGGTGTAGAGTTAGAGGACTTTAAAGTTAGTGCAAATAAATAGGAAAATATTCATTGAAGGGTGTAGAGTTAGAGGACTTTAAAGTGACAAGTTAAAGCCCCCAACTTAGTTTATTGTTAGGTTATGATACGAGATGTTAGCCCTTAGGTGGAGGGAATTGAGGGAACTCTAGAGTGAGTGACTGCAAATAAATAGGGAAATATTCATTGAAGGGTGTAGAGTTAGAGGACTTTAAAGTGACAGGGTGTAAATAAATAGGAAAATAATCTTTGAAGGGTGTAGAGTTAGAGGACTTTAAAGTGACAGGTTGTTCATATGATTGAGTGCAATAAATAGGGAAATATTCATTGAAGGGTGTAGAGTTAGAGGACTTTAAAGTGACAGGTTAATAACTTGGTTTATTGTTTTCTTCTGATACGAGAATGTTAGCTCCTCAAGTGAAGGGAATTGAGAGAACTCTAGAGTTAGAGCTAGTATCCTCCTTGCCTAGCCTGTCTTCAGAACTATTCAAACTTTAAATTAGCCAATGTTCTTTATAGAATCTCTAATAAGGGTAAAAAATATTATTGCTCCTATTTGGCACAACACAATTTGCATACTTCCACAATAGAATTCCTATACCTACTGATTCATACAAGAAGAAAGATATTTTCATATGTCATGCTTTTCTTCTATAAAAATTCTAATTATCTTTTGAAATTTTTATTGTTCTATCAAAATATTGAAAATACCAAAAATATTTAAATTTTCATTACTACAAAAAATTATCTTTAGTTTAGATAATTATTTTTTTATTAAAAATAGAAAGTTTGATGTTCAATAGTGCATATTGCGTATTCTCCATGTAGGTTCAATATTCAGGTCTTAATAAAAAAAGTCATATATTACTTGATAACGATATGTATACTTGCGTAGCATCCCAATATATATAAATTAAAAGTTAAATTCTTATTTTTCTTCAGTATCAAGTTTTCAATTTTATTATAAAGTAAGAAAATATAAGTGAAATATAATTTGAATTATTGTTGTACTTTACATATTAGCACTATCCAGGGATCATCGGTCACCAGAATCGAAATCCCGTCGCCTGCTTCGGAAGGACATTTAATTTACATATGTATATATAGTTTAGAAAAATATGAAATCAAACTGACCCCATATTTTTTATAGTTTAAATGAAAGAGCACTAGTCTCAAACACTGTAGATATTCCGAAGGATAAACACAAGGCTTGAGGATGAGGCTCGATCAAATAAACTAAGAAATATATGACATCCGTTTGGTCTGCGAAACCATTTTACTTACTAATAATTTCCCCTATTTAATATGAAAAATTAAATAGGGTTTATATTAAGCTGGGTTCAGACAAGCTTCCTATAAGGGCAAGCCCCTATAGTTAATTACATCTTAGATAACCGAAGTCATCCAAGAAAACTCTCAATAAAAATCAAGAAATATTATCTTAAAAGAGGTCAAAAGAATAGGAATTTTTGATAAAATTGGACAAATAGGTGTGAAATGGGAATGACTCCAATTTGGAACATTTTATTGTAGAATCCAAAGGAGAAAGAGCTAGGGGATGTCATAGATTCGGAGGAGAACCACGGTGACTTCCCAGTCTATCCTATTGTTTGGCTTCAGTTTAGATAAGAAATTATTTGAATGTTTCATCCTGTCAATTTTATTAGTTAGGGCTTACATTCGTGTGAAACGATCACACAAATAGTTTGGAAGATGTGAGGATTTAGGTCATTACGAACGACAACCTCAGAATCCTAAGATGAGTTAGGCTTATATTGTACAGAAAAGTTGTACAAAGGCCTAAAGATGAGGTGAGGATTTATGTTGCATAAGCAAACAACCTCGAAATGTTATGACTTGGTTGTTTAATTCTAAGGAAGGAGTAATTTAGCTGAGGACGACATGTTTTTTTGTTGAAGATGGCCGTGCTGCCCACCATGCTAGTTCCAAGCTCCTCGTCATGATGAGTTTAAGTTTTTTAGTGTGTCAAGTTATAATGTCAAATCAGATGACCCTATGATTGTAGTTCCTTAAATATTATGGGGCATATTAAAGTTGATTAAAGTGACACTGGTTAGGATCCTACGGTTCCCTCGTTCTGGTACCACAAATTTTCTATCGAATTTACTTAGTCTAAATGAATTTACTAAACTCAACTTAATGAGTTCCATACTTTCATTTAGACTGTGGGAAGCCTCGTTAGCAACCATAGGTTACCTCCTCCGAGGGATTCCCGTTCATCCGATAGAGACGTCTTAATTTAGTTGAATTATTGTTTTGTGATGTTTGTGAATAAATTTTGAGTTGTCTTATATTTTGAATGTTTTGGAGGTGATTTTTATTTTGGTTGATTTTAGTTTTAGTTTTAGTTTTACGGCTATCCTAGCAGTTTTGGTTTCATGGAGGGCAACATCGTTGTTTAGCATGCAACTTTTGTAAGCATAAAAGTATAGTGTGGAAAGTATAGAGAAAGACGGTACTGTAAACTATAAAAGCGTATCTGACAAGTCTTCTCGTTCCACCACCTGAAACTCAAAATGCGTGTGAGCGTATTTTATGTAACGAGAGAAAAATATAGGGTTCCTAGATTATATCTCGGTGAGTCCTTAATGGTTTGATTAAGGATGATTTTATTAAGCAAAACATATCAAGTTTAATAGATCTCCGAGGTATCCAACAAGTCGGGAGAAAAAGGCAGGTCTATGCTTTCCCCTCACTGCTTGGTGAAAAGTCTTGAGCTCATTTAAATATATTATATTGCTTAATAATTCATCCTGTAAATATTTCTAGTGTTCAATGCATAGTGATGTTTCAATCATCCCCAAGAGTAGGGTGATTATCATTTATCATTCAATTCGAGAATTATGCAGGTGAAGACTGTTAAAGGGGAAAGTTAGTGTTATTAAGACTAGATAGGGTTATTAAATTAGTGAGTTACTAACACTCAAAACTATACCCCTAAGTCTATGATCATTTAATTTGGTAGACTCTCAAATCTTAATCGTCTAGGAAATTTTAAATTTATTTTTTAATTGGCAAAAGTGAGATTGGTTTCTACCAATTAATCCCTTGTGTTTCAATCATCCAAATATGTTAATTAAGATCAAAGGTTGCCCATTTCCCTTTCTTGAATTAAGCCTAAATGTTAATTAAGGGTAAATTTTAAATATTACTCTTTTGCCCCTCAGGCTTTATCACATTATACCTCATCAAATCTAATTCAAATGACTTCGGAATTTTCATCCCACCTCACTCGTGGGTCAATTAATACATAGTTCAATGATTTTGAGTCTTTTGGTCGGTCCTAAAAATCATACATAAGAGGAGAAAATATGATTTTTCAAATTTTAATTTAATTTATATATTTATTTATATGTAAGAATGGGATTTTTCAAAGAAAATTGAACAACTTGACCAAGGAAACGCCTAATCCATTTAAATTTTTACTGGAAGTAGACATAGGCTAGAGAAACACTTGAGCCAAATTTCATGATTTTTTGAGTTTCATTTGATTTATTAAAATTATTTTAAGTTCTGGAGTATTAATTAATTATAAAATATTTTAAATGTAGAAAATTAAGTTTTGCATTTTTATTAAATTTCTTTTAGGTCAAGCAACTGAGAGGAACAAATGTTACATTTTTCTGATTTTTCTTTAAATTACTAAATTTTTTTAAGTGAAAGATTAAGAAAAATATATTTTTTAGCCTTTAAAATTATTTTAAGCTGTAAAATTCAATATCTTCACTTAGAAAATTAGAAAAAATATTTTTAATTTTTCCTAAGTGCTTAGGAAATAATTTAGAATATTTTCATGAATTTTATTAATTTTGTGATTTTTATTAATTTTTAATTATTTAAATATTTAAAATAAGTTTAAAAATGAAGATTTTATTCATGAATTTTATCAATTTTGTGATTTTTATTAATTTTTAATTATTTAAATTTTTAAAATAGGTTTAAAAATGAAGTTTTTATTTTATTTTTAGAAAATTTCTCTGATCATAGAGAACTCCCAAATACAACTCTTATGATTTTTTGAGTTGTATTTTAATTATTAAAAATCATTTTATTGTCAAAAATGTCATTTAACTTAGAAAATCAATTTGAGTTATTAAATGAGCCCCAAATTTTTTGAAAATTTTATGGGGAGTTCTCTGAACTTTAAATCACAGTGTAGAATCAAAATTAAGTTATTTAGATGTTTATTTTTCCCAAATTAATTTTCTTTGTGTTTTATGATTTTGTGAGATTTAAGAGTGTTCTTAATGACTTTGCCTACGAAAAATTTTCCAAAGGGTTCTCTTGTCACAATATACCTTCCAAAATTTCTTTGGATTTTTTAAGCAACATGCTAATTATTATGATTAATTTATGTAAATAATAGACATAAACTTGAAAAATATGGATCTCTGTCTAGAGGTGTTCTCTGACTTTGGAAAAATCAAAGAATATCCCATAAGACGGAAGCAACAACATGCCAAAATATCAAGCCATGGTGAAATGTCTACATGCATGGACAGTTAAAATACTCAAATCAGTAATTAATTAATAAAAAATAAAATATTCATCAAATAAACTTTAAACTAATTTCACATTGTTCTCCACTATTCACTGAGCACTAGGATATTTTTATTTTATTTTGTAATTTTTCTACACCAAGATATGAATTTTTGAAGGTAGGGAGCATTTTCTAAATTATTTAAATCCCTACTTTTCTACTTAAACGCGCAGTGCCATGCAATCATGCGACGGCTCCAAAAACACACGTGACGCGCTCTGGTTGGATGCCGCCTTTCACGTAGCCGCTGACTCGTCCTGCACTTTATAAACCACGCCTCCATTTGACGCAATCAGAGCCCCCCATTTGATACACGCAGGATCCAAAGGCTCTGCGTCATCGTCCCTAAATAGAGTGAACCCGTGACCGTTAACATTAAAACCCTAAGATCTCACTCATTTCTCAACCAAATGTCCTTGGGTTGGATCCTGTGGACTTGTATAAGTGTGACGAACACATCCATACGGTAAACATGCCATTAAACTAACACTAATCAAATGAAGAATCAAAATAAGCTTGGGAAGAGGGGAAGTTCAATACTTTTGCTCTGAGAAGGAAAACTTCAATCAAAGGTGCTCGACACATTCGTGGAGGTTCAAGGAGGCTAGGGTTGAGCCTCTGGTAGTGGTGGAAGAATTAGACCCAAATTCGATCAAGACCAAATTTGGGTGTTGATCAAAGTCTAGTGTAGAGGCTCTCTATGAGAGGGGGGGGGGGTTTGATGGGGCTTTGTTTTCTTCCACTATGGTGAAGTTGTGGGTGAGTTTAATTTGATCTTTGTGTACTGTGGAGGTGTGGAGAGTTCTGTCCTGTCTCTGACAAGGATTTGAGCTCAAAAATTGAACTCCGACAAGGGGAATTAAGGCAAGGAAGTGGATGGGTTGCACTGAGGAGGTCTTTAAGACGCTCTGGGACCAATTTAGAGGGGTCTCCTTGAGAAAATTTCAACACCTCTATGTTGGTTGTAGAGGTTAAGTTTTATAGCCATGGTCGGAGATGGAAGCTTAGGGTCTGGCCTTGGGTGCAAAGACTTGCTGAGGTGGAGGGCTGAGGAGGTCCAAAGGTTAATTAGGGTGACGTGGCCTCTAGGGTTAAGATTAGGTTTGAATTGGCCTCAAGGCTCTTGGTTTTGGGGTTTTCCAGTGACTAGGCCTGCCAACAGGGCTAGGGGAGGTGGTCAGGAGGTTAGGTAAGTCAGGGGGAGGCTTAATTATGATTTACCCCTAAGGGTTAGTGATGATGAGGGATATTTTGTGGTTAAGGCCTAAAAAATGGAATGAATCCCTTAATTTGGGGATCCATTGTTCCATATCTTTCTTGGGTGGGTTTAGTTTTGTTTATCGTGGTCTAAAAAAAGAGCGTAGTGGCTGTGGAGTCAGAAATTTGGTGACTTTAGGGTGGTTAGGCCAATTTTAGTATATGGGTTCAATTTAGGTCCAAATGACCAAAGGTTGGGTTTCCGTTAGGCTTGCCATGGCTTTGAGCCCAAATTATTGATCAACATTGTGTAGATGATTGTAATGAAGAGTTTTGGTGAAGGATTGAAATGATTTTGGGTTCAATTTGATGGATTTTGGAATTTTGGTCACTTTGGGCATGTTGGGCTAGACTTAGGTCTAGATTGGCCTAAGCTTGGGCTAAGTCTAAATTTATTGTTGAAAATGGTCAATAAGAATGTCATGAAGACTTTTCAAATTAAATTGGGTGCTAATTTTGGGGCTAAGATAACCAGTTTGGAAGAATTTTGAGTTATGGCCAATTTAGGGCAAAGTTGGGGTTTTTTTCGACTTAGGTCAAAAATAAATGAAATTGAGGCATCACCAAGGCCAATTGAAAGTCAAGTTTGACGTGAAAGATTATTATGAAGAGTTTAGGATTAAAATTTATGCCAATGGAGTAGGCCATAGGGTTCAATTTGGTGAGATTAAGTAATGTAGCCAAAATTGGGGTTTGACCTAGATCAAAATTGAGCTCAAAGCATGGGCCAATTGAGCTTTTATTTGGTTCAAATTGGTCACATGGAAGGTGAATTTGATTTTAGGATTGAAATTGAGGGAAATTGGAATCAAATTGATGGACATTTGAGGTAAATTTGGGGAAATTGGGCCTTTAAAGACAATTTGGGAGTTTTGGTAAAAAAGGGTCAAATTAGTAAAAATGGGTCCAATAGGGTCCAAATGGGTTTTGGAGACATTTGGAGTGATTTTGGATGCTTTGGGGAGGTTTGGGGTGCCAAGGGTATTTTTGTAATTTTGGTAATTTTGGGGGTATTTTGGTACATTTGGCATTTTGGGTGGTTTTGGGTAGCTTGGGTATTTTTAAAAAATTTAAAATGACTTTTGAATAAGTTTGGGTATTTTGGATGAATTTGAGAATTTTGGGAATTTTGGCCAAATTTAGGGGTATCTAGGTAATTTGGGGGATTTTGGGGCAAAAGGTCAAGTTGGATATTTTAGGTAGAATTGATGAGCTAACCACCATAAATGAGCTATGGACCAATGGAAACCCCATTTGGGTCTTCTATGTACTAGTCTTAGCTAAACCCTAGCATAGGGCTAGTGGATGTAGGGGACCATCTACTTGAGTCATCGAAAGGATCAAGGGACCAAAGTCAGGAAATTTTGGGTTTAGGGTTGTGAGTGATTGTGAGTGAGAGTGAGTGCCTTAGCTCCAGACAAGCACCCAGAGTCAACCCTAAGGGCAAGCAATCCTATGGGAACTCATCTTAAGCTCCCCCATAATGACCCCACCTACTAAGTGCTAGAGGCTAGGGACAATATGTGGAACTTCAAGTTTAGTAAATAAGAGGGTAGAATTTCTAATGGTGAGGGTTCCTTTTCTAGTTTTCTAGGAATAGTTAACAGGAAAGTCCTATGGCTAGAACTTGGGGTACTAAAGAGGAAAAACAAAACCTCAACCAAAAGTGAGGTCAACAAATGGACCCCCAATAGGGGTGGTGTGCTCGACAAGCACACCACACATATTAGCGTTGATCAATGAGATCAAAAAGTCCAACACAGACTTCTAAGTCAATAGAGCTAGAAGGAGGTGTGTAATTGTGTGTGTTATTTGTTTCTGCTGAGGAATTTGCAAGTGAATATTTGATCGAAGTCAAGAAGTGGGAACATTCACTGGAGACTGGAGAGTGGATTTGAGTTATCAAGTTTCAGGTATTTATAGAAAATGGGAATCAGTACGTAAGTGTTGACTCCAAGGTGGGAATTAAAATTTAGGTATCAATTCCAAAAAGAGAGTCAAAATTTAGGCACCGACCTTGAAAGAAGGGAACCAGAATTTAAGAATTGATCCCAAAATGAGAACCGAAATTTAGGTATCAATCTCTAGAGAGAGTCAGAAGTTAGGGACCGATCTCAGAAGGAGGGAATTAGAAGTTAAGGACTGATTCCAAAAATGAGAATTTAAAGTTAAGGATCAATCTCAAAAGAGGGTCAAAAGTTAGGGACCGACCTCAAAATGAGGGAATCATAATTTAAGGATTGATTCCAAAATGAGAATTAAAAGTTAAGGATCAATCTCAAAAGAGGGTCAAAAGTGACGGACCGACCTCGAAAGGAGGGAACCAGAAGTTAAGGTTGGATTTCAAAAGTGAGAATTGAAAGTTAAGGATCAATCTCAAAAGAGGATCAGAAGTTAGGGACCGACCTCGAAAGTAGGGAATCAGAAGTTAAGGACTGATTCCAAAAAAGAGAATTGAAAGTTATGGATCAATCTCAAAAACAGGATCAAAATTTAGGGACCGACCTCGAAAGGAGGGAATCAGAAGTTAAGGACTGATTCCAATATGAGAATTGAAAGTTAAGGTTCAATCTAAAAAGTAGGTCAAAAGTTAGGGATTGACCTCGAAAGGAAGGAATCAAAAGTTAAGGACTAATTCTAAAATGAGAATTGAAAGTTAAGAATTAATCTCAAAAGAGGGTCTGAAGTTAGGGAACAACCTCGAAAGGAGGGAATCAAAAGTTAAGAACTGATTCCAAAAATGAGAATTGAAAGTTAAGGATCAATCTCAAAAAGATTATCAGAAGTTAGGGACCGATCTCGAAAGGAAGGAATTAGAAGTAAAGGACTGATTCCAAAAATGAGAATTGAAATTTCCAAGGAGTTTGTGGTGTTGAACCCATAGATATATGTTATGTGAAAAGGTTGACATTGTTGAGGAAGATATGTGAAATTTTGTAAGATTTTGTGTAGAATGTGAAATTTCACATGGATGTGAAGAGTTAATGTAGACAAGGATAGTCGTGCAGCGCAAGAAAAGAGTAAGAGACCTCAAAATCGAGAGAATTGATTCAACAGATTTGTTTTCTTTTCTTGTTGTTTTTATCGCATTTAATTTTCAAAATATGTTTTCCAAATTTTAAATTTTGTGGGTTGATTAATTTTCAAAAGAGTGTTTCTATTTGAACTTTATTATTAAGTTTTTATTTTTTTGTTCTTTGTTCATTGTAATCTTGAACCAACGTATGGTTCGTGGCTTTTATCCATCGCACCAAAAAAGGGAAATTGAGCAAACAGATAGAATTTTTGAAAAAGATTTCTTTAATTTGCTTCAACATGTGTTACAGATTGAGTGTATGCGAAAGCCTCAAGAAGTACAATTATGCTGACTGCATCAAAGTACATCAAAAAAATATCTCATGCCAACTACATATCATAGGTTGAGCATGTCTAATCTACTGTAGTGGAAATGCAGTAAAAAGGAATCCTCTGAGCATCTGTCTCTGGTGAGGCAAGCTCCTGATCGAGCTGACCTTCTAAGCCACACTCCAGGACAAGAGTTCCCTTTGCATGTGCTTAGAGGTGAAACTCTCTCATAGCTTGTACTGTAGTAGTTCTTCCAGTTCTGAGTCTAGTTGGAATCCATATGGTATTTTGTTATCATCCATCCTCCGGAAAGTCACGGACACCCTGCAGTGTCGCACCCCTGGATTGCAATGTTTGGCGACGTCTGTTTCGTTTCCTTTAAGAACTAATACTAAACTAACAGGTAGAGGAATTTCCACGGACCCTCTGAATTCACCAGGGCCGATGACATCTATTTATTTTCCAAATAAGATGTTTCTCTTGATCATGAATGAGACCGTGGAGAAAGGTCTCACCAACTCATGATGGTCAATATACAAAGGTATGCAGTTCCTTCATCATATATGTTGATAATACAACTGTTAGGAATACAATCAGCTGGCAGAATGCTCCATTTGACCATTTTTTTAATTATCCACTTTATCATGGGAGGTAGTGGATCCACCTGATCGTGTCTCAGAATCCCAAGAGGATTTCCTTGTATATTGTTAGTAAAGTTGTAACAGCAGCCGCACTGTATAGTGATCTTGGTCTTTCCTCGCATCCACTTTCTTAGCTCAAAATAGGTTCTTTCCATTAGTAGGCTTGCTCGACCTCTATCTCTCAAATCAAAAATGCAGTCGAGAATATTTTGTTCATCGCTCTCAGAGAAGACCTTAGTGTATAACTCCAATTGTTCTAATATGTTGATGAAACTACCTTGCACTTCTTCATAGAATTCGAAGTCCCTTTTGCTTACCTTGCTCATCTTATAGTATTCTGTAGTATTGATGATCGGTGGCTGTCGGGGATGTTCCCTCATTTCAACGTTGACAGGAATCCATGCTGGTGCTATCTCTGTGTGCAACGGAATGTATGACTCTGTGTCTTACGGGATATATGGCTCTGTACCCAACGGGACATATGGTTCTACATCCATTGGGTAATTAGAAATTTGAAATCCATCATCAGAGGATACGTATTCCTCTAAAGTACTGTAGTGCTTAAGGTGGAGGACATTACAGTCAGGGCACTCCACGAATGCTCCTGTGGCTGACGTACATGTTAGTATCTCGGCGTTGCAGGTCGGGTAACCCGTACAAAGAACATCTGAAGCTGGTAGTATTTCCAGCTTTATAACAAATCTTAACTCATCGTCTATAGCAAGCAGGCTGGATGAGGTCTCTCTCATGCCTGAATCATAGATATCCCCTTCAGGGATAAAGGTGAGCAAGTTCTCTGCCTCTTTCTGGCGTCTCCTCTCCTCGCATAGGAAAGCCCTATGTTTTTGGCAGCTAGCGTTTCTGCGCTAAGTCCTCCGTAGTGGTGCATCTGGAATTCTTTCATTATCGGCAGCTACAAGGCCTCCGGTCGGCGTAGCTATTATTGACGGTAGGCTACTGGTCCCCTCCATCGGGTCTTGTTGTACCATTGCATTTTTCCCCTTCAGTGAGGAACTATTTTTGGTGCCAAACCTTAGCAGTGAGGGTAGCCCTTCTTTCTCCTGACTGTTGACCACATCCATCAGAGGACCCTCATAGTCCATGTGGACTTGGCTAAAGTCCATGTCAAAGTCTATGGTGTCACCTTGCGGTGCCCTTTCTTTATTGAGTGTGAGGTTCCAACCATCTTTAAAAGCAAAGATCAGCCTCTGGCCTGACATTTCTCTGCAGACGATAGGAAAAATATGAGTGAGCTGAAACTTGGTGTGAATAAGTACAAAACAAAGTGTTTATTAAAGAAAATTTCAGTTTTATGTTGGTGAGAAAACCATTTGTTTATGTGTATATTTCGTTTAATTTAGTAGAATATGAAGTTTTAAAAGGAGAAAATTGAAGTGTGTAATTTCAAAAATTTTCATTAAATTGATGTTAATCTAATTACAAAATTTTTGGACCCTATCACAGACATTTGGCCAAATAGATAACCCCAGAACAATCAAAATTTCAAAATTTCAAATCAAGTGATGTCAAGCAATGTTAGGTTGCATAGTATGTCTTCAGGTATCATCCGTCGATCGACAACATGGGTCTTTTGCCTTGGAAACCCACTAACTAGTAGGCTCCTCCTATGTAGACCTTTTCAACGATAAATGGTCCCTCACAAGTTGGCTCAAAATTTCCACCTATCTTGCGGCGTGCAAGAATGGGTCTTTTGAGCATGAGGACAAGGCCACCAAATTTGAATGTCCTTCGGCGGACCAATTTGTCATGAGCTTGTACCATCTTTACCTAGTAAAGTTCCAAATGTTGTTGTGCTTCAAGTCGTTTTCCATCAAGACTCTTTAATTCTTCAAGTTTGAGTTTTCTTCTGTTGTAAGTTGGTTGGCGACAGCGACTCTGATAGATGACATCTGAACTTCTAATGGTAGTACTGCCTCGGACCCGTACACGAGCATGTAGGGTGTGCATTGAATAGGAGTCCTGAACGTCGTCCGGTAGGCCTACAAAGCTTCTAATAATTTGTTGTGCCAAACTCTTTTGTTTTCGACCAGTGTTTTCTTTAAAATATGTATCAATGTCTTGTTGAAGGCTTCAACCAGGCCATTTGCTCTTGGACGGTAAATTGTAGAGTACCTCCAATCTATCCTGTGTCGTTTGATGAAATTGTTGATTTTGGTGCTTTTAAAAGCTGTCAATTGTCGAAAATTACTCTTTGCGGTACTCCAAAACGGTAGATAATTTAGCTTTTGAAGAATTAAAGGACGTGTTGTATTGTAACCTCTCGTAATGGTACTGCCTCTGTCCATTTAAAAATGTAATCCGTAGTGGAAAGTATACATTTGTGTTTTTTGGAGGATGGAGGGTCTATCGGACTGATTATGTCCGTGCCCCAACACTCGAATGACTACGAGACAATGGTTGGGTGTAGCACATTCGGAGGTTGGTGTAAGACCACCCCATGCACCTGACACTGGTGAAATCTTCTAGTTGTATCCATGCAGTCGGACATCATTGCTAGCCAATAATATCTAAGACTTTTGATCTTCAATTTCATCTTCGGCCCTGACTGGTGAGCGCCACACAATCCGACATGTACTTCTTTGACAATATGTTGTGCTTCTATTTTTCTTAAGCATCGTAGCCACATCTGGTTGAACAATCTCCTGTATAGAACATCACCTATTAGAGCACATGAAATAAACCTTTTTATAATGTGATGTGCTTCAAAATAGTTCTCTGGTAGCTTTCCAGTTTGCAAATATTTTATTAATGGCTTGCACCAATCTTCATTGATATCCTTAACCATAATTATTGTTTCTTCTTCTTTCCCGAGCTTGTGTAGAGTTTCGAGACTGATCTGAGATAAAACTTATCTTCCTTGTACCGTGATATCAATGGAATCCTCTGGGGGACATGCCAATTCTTTTGCGAGTTTTGCTAAAGCGTCAGCATGGGCATTATCTCCCCTAGGAATCTGGTAGAAAGTTAAACTACGGATCTATTCCAGTAGCTTCATCGTGTACTGATGGTATTCTGCAAATCTAGGTTTCAAAATCTTGTATTGTCCGACGACTTGTTGGATGACGAGTTGGGAGTCACCATAGATGATAATGTATGTTATATCCATCGAGATTGCCAACTCTAATCCGGTGAGTAATGCTTCATATTCTACTTTATTTTTGGTACATGAATCTGTCAGGTGGTATGAGAACCTCAGCATACCCTTATCTGGCGTGAGATAGACCAATCCAATACTTGCTTTGCCTGGTATAACTGTGCCTCATTCTTTGTCCTTTCTGGCTGATGAAGCTCTGTCAAAGTACATTTCCCTGCGTTGCACACTGGAGAATTCCATTTGAAGTACCTGCTCATCTGGTAGTTCATCATTAAGAGGAGACCCAGCTGGAAGTAAGTGTGCAGCGAGAAAGTCTGCTAAAATCTGTCTCTTGATAGCAAGGAGGGGAACAAAAGTTATATCAAATTGCAATAAGATCATCTACCATCTTGCTAAACGTCCGGAGAGAGTTGGTCGGGTCATCAAATATTGCAACGGATTAACTTTTGAAATCAGGGTAATCTTATGAGAAAGCATGCAATGTCTAAGCTTTTAGGCGGCAAAAATCAAGGCTAGACAATGCTTCTTAATAGGTTGATACTTTATCTCCATCGGTATGAGGCGGCGACTCAAGTAATAGAGTGCAATTTCTTTACCCTCATCATTGACTTGGGCTAAGAGGGCTCCAAGAGAGTCGTCTAATGTCCCGGTATAAAGTATCAAAGGTTTCCCTAGGATAGGGGCTGCCGAAAAAGGACGTGTCATTAAATATTGTTTAACATCCTCGAAGGCCCGTTGACATTTCTCTTCCCAACAAATTTGGCGTCCTTTTTAATTAATACTGAGAATGGCTGACACCTACTTGAGAGATTAGAAATAAAGCGTCTCAGATATGCCAACTTCCCTTGGAAGGAATATAGTTGTTTCAAGGTTTTAGGAGAAGGCATTTCCAAGATAGCTTTAATCTTATCTCGGTCAATCTCGATTCCCTGATGATGGATAACGAATCCTAGAAACTTCCCAGAGGTAACTCCAAAGACTCACTTTAAGGGATTCATTTTAAGGTCATATCGTCGTAACCGTTCAAACACGATCCTCAAATCATAAAAATGGTTTATTTTCTGCTTGCTCTTGATAACCAAATCATCCACGTAGCATTCCACTTGATTGTGAATGTGGTCATCAAAAATCTTTGTCATTGCATGTTGGTATGTTGCTCTAGCGTTCTTTAGGCTGAATGTCATCACTGTGTAGCTGAAAATCCCGATAGGTGTTCTGAAGGCTGTAAGTGCTGCATCTTCGGGAGCCATCTTAATTTGGTTGTATCCCAATGATCCATCCATAAAAGAGAAGATTTCATGTGTAGAAGTTATGTTCACCATCATTTCTGGTATTGTTGATGGGAATTCGTCTTTTGGACACGCTTTGTTCAAATCCCTGAAATCAACACAAACACGTATTTGTCAATTTTTTTTCTTAATTGAGAGAATGTTAGCTAACCATGTGGGGTATTGCTCTTCTTTTATAGAGTTAGTGTCTATTAATTTCTTCACCTCGGTGATGACTTGCTGCTCAATTTTAAGGCACATTCTTCTGGGAGCTTGTTTCACTGAGGTTGTACCTTTGTTTACCTCGAGTTTATGAACTGCAACCTCTGCTGACAGTCCTGACATCTCATCATAGCTCCATGCAAAGCAATCTTTGAATTTTGTTAGCAATTTGATCAGTTGTAAAGATTCTTCATCAATGAGTAGAAAACTTATAAATGTAGGTCGATTTGTTCTCCAGTCCCGAGGTTAATTTTTTTCAATTCATCAACAGTTGATTTAATTTCCTCCTCAAATTCTGGCGGAGCATCTTCTATCAACTGATCAGTAGAGTCATCCTCTATATCGAGGCAATCCTCTTCTGATTCACTAGTAACAACCATGCAAAACTCTGAATCATTGGCTGGTCCAACTGTACAAAATTTGAGACCCTCTTTTGAGTTGGGAGTTCGACTTTTAACATTCCATAATTTTTCAAAAAGTTGTAATTTATTTTTCGGCATTTGTTTTGGCAAATGTCCCTACTGAATTAACTTTTGTACACAAGGCAAAAAGTAACCAAAAGCCAATTCCATTAATTCATTGGGATCATTATCCATGATTTTTAAGATCAGTAGAGGTAGAAGCATGACAAAACTTGATCGGCTTTGAACCAGCGCTACGGACTTCCTTGACCTCTAAACTCTCGACCTTTTGAGGGAGAATCGGAGTAAGGGTCATGGTGTTCACATAGTGGTTTATCCGATCATACATCATCTCATATTCACTATTCTTAACATCTTCTAAGGAAATCTCATACTGAGGTGTCTTCTATTTTTTCATCATTATTTCATCTTCAGAACTGTCTTCATTACCAATGTTGATGGTTGCCTAGTCCGTTCAATGATTAAGTTGGTTTTTTTCTCGTCCACTTCCTCGACCTCGACCTCGGGTGCGCGGACTAAAAGAAACCCCACTAATTTATCGTAAACGAGTGGTGGAAGATCCCTGAGGTAGAGTTGAATGGCTTCCTCTTTGTGATTTTTTTGAATCTTCACTTTTGTTTGTCATATTTTCACGAGAGAAGACAGTTTTGTTTGGAGGCACGTAGTAGCTGGCATCTTCATGAGTACCAAATTCATGAACTGAGAACAGTTGCAGATCTCCCTTGATGCAATGTTCTTTTCCTTCTTTGTAGTACTTAATGCATTGGTGTAGAGATGATGGGACCATGTTATGTTTGTGAATCTACAGTCGACCCAGTAGAGCATTGAAAGAGGTCTCGGCATCAATGATATGAAACTTAGCGATCGTTTCTAGTTCTCTAACATTCATAAGCAATGTAATGGATCTGATGGCTCTCTTTTCCTTTTGGTTGAATCCTCTTAGCATCATTTTATCGATCGTAAGTTTCTAAGCTTCAATATCCAAATAGGCCAATGTCTGTAGACTCATTAAGTTGAGTGATGCTCTAGGATCTACTAAAACTTTGGACAACACAAATCTACCAATGTTAACTGAGATGTAGAGTGGACGATTATGGTCGGCGGTACCGAGCAGCAAATCTTCATTTGTGAAGGTTATCCCAGACTGTTCCTTCAATGAGAAAACTTCATCCGAGGATGTGCTGGTCAACTGGGCTAAACAAATCTCTGGGTCAAGCAAAGTTGCAAACAGAGACTCTCTCATCTCCTTTGATAGGATTAGAGCATTTTAGATGCTTAATTTGGTCGGCAACTTCCTAAGATGAGCTAGCACATTGTAATCCACTTTGTATAATCCTCCAATTTTCTCTTTGTTATGTGGTTCTTCCACTGGTGGAGGCGGAAATAGTTATTCTTAACTAAATATTTGTTTTCCTTTATCTGTTGGAGCTATTCTTGGGGGTAATACTCTCCCACTCCTTAAGTTCACTTTTGTAATTTCTTCTTCTTGAGATATCATTGTTGAATCTTCTGGTGTTTTTTCTTTGTCACAAAGATCTAATTTGATAGCAAGTGATGCACCGTGGTGCTCGAGAATTGGTTCCTCACTCCCAGTGTTGTCGTAAGCGATATCATCAATGTCTCTTTCAGTTTTATTAGCAAGTTCATCAAACTCAAGTACGATTTAAGGATTGTTTTGAGAATCGATATCAAGGCTAGATTGGTCAAAATAAGTTACGTTATCACCACAAATAGTTTAAATGTAGTCAAAATCACAATCAATATATTTATAATACCCCAGACATGCAAAAAGATAATCATACAAAGTCAGGGGTTTAAGGATTTTCTTCCCCAAATCCGAAACACTAATCTAGTAGAGGCAGTCCTTATCCTACCCCTATGCTATCAATCTTCGTAGTGGTGTTCTTCTTCTTTGTCTCTTACGACGATGAATCTCCTGGTAAAATCTTCATCTCAAGTTTGGTAGGCTGAAGATTCTGAACGGAGGCTTGTTTTGAAGCACTCTAGATTTGGTTCAATATTTTCTTGGATGATTTGCTCCAGACTGCATTCCATCCATCTTTTCCAGTATTCGTAGAAGATTGTCTTGATGCATCCTGAATTTAGTTTAGGACCCACTTGAGGTTATCCCAAGTCGTACTCCATCCATCTTCTCCAGTATATGGATCAATCAAAGAAATTGGCCCAGCCAAAAACATATTTATGGAACCTTTTTTTGGTTTTTTTAAATATTCTTTTGGGATCGTTATATTTCCTTCTTTAAAATTATTCTTGAGCTAATCCTTAAATATTAAACATTCTTCTATAGTGTGGTCAAGCAACATGTGGTATGGGCAATAATTTGGCTGATCTTTCTTATCCAGCTCTTCAAGTTTCTTTAGATCTGGTAGTCTGAACTCAGACTTCTTCATCAGACTTCTGAACATCTCAGATACAGCTTCATCTTTGAAAGAATACACCATTTTCTGTCGTTCTTTCAAAGATATTCTTTTATTCTCTTTTCAGATCATCCTCCATGAGGCGGTTGCTGGTTGGACTGGCTACTCTATTTCTTAGCATGCTGTGATGAAGATTGGAGAGGATTTTTTTCATATATCTTCATTGGTTATTTTCTTTTATCGATAGTCGCTATTGTTCCTGACATCTTTTCAAATACTTTGGTTCCCATGAATTTCTCATGAGAATCCATATGTTTGATTTCTTCTTGAAAACTGTTGGCTTTGCTAAGTAGCCTCTCGAAGGATTTGATGGTGAGTCCCTTGAGCATGAAAGCTACTAGCCCATGAATGCTTTTGAGTAAAATCTCAATTGCATGATATTCTTGTAGCTGAGGTTCACATTTCATGCTAAGGTTTCTCCACCTCAAGATTTAAACCACCAAAGTCTCGTTGGGCTTTTTCTTTTCGATCATGAGCTCTCCTATAGAAACATGGTGTTGAGCTCCAGTAAATCTCTTCACAAATAATTGTTCCAACTTGGTGAATGTCTTAACTAATCCATTGGGCAAATCAGCATACTAATAGAAAGCAATCCCTGATAGACTGCTGATAAACTGCTGGAAGAGTAAAGCTTCATTACTTTTTGTGTTGTCACAACTGGCTCGAAAATGTGCTATGTGTTGTTTGGGATTTCCAGTCCCATCAAATATCTTAAAGTTTGGGGACACGAAACCCTTGGGGAAGGGTACGACATCGAATTCTTTTGGGTAAGGTCTACCCTTTAAAACCAATGCACTACCCTTTTATTGGATTAAGGGGTCTCGAACTTGCTTGACCATTTGCTTAAATTCCTTCTACGACATGGCACTCAATGGAGAATCATTCTTTTGTTGCTCATCCCTGTTTGCTGAGGCAACTTCTCTTCTTTCATCTGTAATATGTATAATTTCAGGTTGATATTGTCCTTGAATTGTGGCCATGGCGATCATGGTTGCGGCCATCTCTTCTATCCTTTTCTGTAGTTGGCTGACTTGCTCATCCCTTAGGAGGATAGCTCTACGCAGCTCATCTATGGCTTTCTCTTCGACGAGAGGTTGAGCCTCACACGCAGATGTAGCGGCTCTGGTTTTAATGACATGGACATCCATGAAATCTTCTTTGAGGTAATCATTATATTCAAAATCTTCATCATCGTCATCGATGAAAACTTCATGTTCCCAAGCCAACTCAGAAATCTCGACCCTGAGCTTTTCAACTTTTCCTTATTGATTCTTGAATTGTCTTAAGATCTGGAGGACTCTGCTGGACCTTCTCCTCTTGTTCTTCCATCTCGCTGGCAATTGTTGTGACAATGTTAGATACATCAGACCCATATCAGTAGAATGACCTTAAGTACCCACACCTTCTTCTTTGACAGTGATGTCTTGAGACAAAGTGTCTCAGCAGAAACATCAATATGTCAAAGAGAAGTATGCTCTTGTGGTACAGACCTACCACAGTACTAGGTAATTTCTTCATATTTTCTTTTGAAACTTTAGGAATATCCTTATAATGGGTGATCAATAAAATTCTTGGACCCAATCGTGACTTGGCTGGTCAACGACCTGCAGTCCTATGATAGTAGAATTGGTGGTAACTATGGTGGTATCAACTCTGTTCCCTAAGCGAAACCAAACAGGAATACGAGCAGTCAAAGCTTCAGTTGATTTCTAAGATCATCTGACAGATTTGACGTCCCTTAAGATTTCTTTCTTTATGCGAGGGGATATTGCATGTCCCACTCGTTTGAGTAGTTCACTAACTGAGCAACCTTCCTTGGCAGCTAGCCTCTTGAAAACTGAACTAACCCGGGTGATAGGAATAGACATTTTCTCTCTTCACCATGTCCATGAAATGGTGGTAAAGTAGCGGCAATTTTTTGGATACTCTCGTACCCATTGGTACCCATTAAAGGATGTAATCTAATTCCTCACAAGAGTGGATATGTTTCCAGTAATCTTGACTCATCCTGGTGAGGATCTTCCTCAACAGGTATCTCTTTAGGAGCCCGGGCTTTAGTAGCCCTCCAAACCCTCCTATTAATGTTTCTCCTCTGGGTTTGAGTTAGCGATGTAGTCTTTGAACTTGATCTAATTTCAAATACTGATGGCGATACAGCCAATCCTTAGTCGGATCTTTAATGATCATAACTTATTTTCCCTTAGCAGCAGCGGGAACAGCAGGCTTGGTGAGTGTCGTGGTGGTAGTAGTCTTGACCCTCTTACAAAAAGGGAAGTCATGAAGGCAATTCAGGTTAAATTCAGCAGATGGCTCCTGAACTTTTGGAGCGGCGAATTTCATTATGACGAACGGGGCTTTCCAGAGAACAACCTTGAGATCTTCAAATCATGCTCCAAACTTGATGGTGGGAGCGACATTGCGGGCATCGCGGCTCGTCGGCAAGTTGCAAAAAAAAGGGAGTGTTGGGCACTCCATTGCAACAACTTTAAAAGAGAAAGTTTTGGGGTTAGCTATTTGGCCAAAATCTCATAATCTTAGTGCAAGCACTAAATTTTAACTGAGGTTGCATCTGTAGACTGGGTAACTTTTTTTTTTATTTATTTTACGGGGGGGTTTTAAAATTTTAGTAAAAGCAATTTAAAAGTAGAAAAATTTGATTAATATAAGTAAATTTTAAAAGCGCGCACAACACAACACAATTATATTTAATTTGCAAAAGAGTAAATCAAAGTAAAAAAGGAGATGTGAAGTGTTTATGACCCTTTGTGGGACCAACTTAAGAACGGACAATGCCTAAGTGCAACTAGTCCACCAACACACCTATTGGGGTCCGACCCCACGTGAAGATTAAAAAGTCCTTAATGGCCTCCTGAACCTCTCTATTCAAAGGTGATTGAACAGACGGTCCTGAAATCCAAAAGAGTTGACCATACTTTCCCAAAATAGAAATGAGTAAAGCATGTCAATAGAAGAAAGGTAATTTGGTTCATGAGGGACATGAACACATTACCGGTGTATGAAGAAAATATTTCTTGATTTAAATGGAGAGAAAAGCTAGTCCCCAGCGGAGTCGCCAAAAGCTGTCAGCACTAAAAGGTTGAGGAGTTGTCTGTTGGAAGCTATCGATCACCGGAATTGAAATCCCGTCGCCCGCTTCGGAAAGACATTTAATTTACATATGTACATATAGTTTACAAAAATATAAAATTAAATTGACCCCATATTTTTCATAGTTTAAATGAAAGAACGCTATACCTCATACCCTCAATCTATCCCGAAGGGTAAACATAAGACTTAAGGATGAGGCTCAATCAAATAAACTAAGAAATATGTGACATTCATTTGATCTGCAAAATCATTTTATTTACCTACAATTTGCCCCATTTAATATGAAAAATTAAATAGGGTTTATATTAAGCTGGGTTCGAACAAGCTTCCTATAACGACAAGCCCCTATAGTTAATTACATCTTAGATAACCGAAGTCACCCAAGAAAACTCTCGATAAAAATAAAAAAATATTATCTTTAAAGAGGTCAAAAGAATAAGACCTTTCGACGAAATCAGACAAAGAGGTGTGAAATGGGAATGGCTTGAACTTGGAACATTTTATTGTAGAATCCAAAGAAGGAAGAGCTAGGGGATGTCATAGATCCAGAGGAGAACCTCGGTGACTTCCCAGTCTATCCTATTATTTGGCTTTAGTTTAGATAAGAAATTATTTGAATGTTTCATCCTGCTAATTTTATTAGTTAGGGCTTACATTTGTGTGAAACAATCACACAAATAGCCTGAAAAATGAGAGGATTTAGGTCATGACGAACGACAACCTTGGAATCCTAAGATGAGTTAGGGCTTATATTGTACAACAAAGTTGTACAAATGCCTAAAGATGAGGTGAAGATTTATGTTGCATAAGAAAACAACCTCGAAATCCTATGGCTTGGTTATTTAATTCTAAGGAAGGAGTGGTTTAGCTGGGGAAGACATGTTTTACTGTTGAAGATGGCTGTGTTGTCCACCATGCTAGCTCCAAGCTCCTCGTCGTGACGAGTTTAAGTTTTCTAGTGTGACAAGTTATAATGTCAAATCAGATGGCCCTATGCTTGTAGTTCTTTAAATATTATGGGGCATATTAAATTTGATTAGAGCGACACCGGTTAGGATCCTACGCTTCCCTCGTTCCAGTACCACTATTTTCTATCGAATTCACTTAGTCCAAATGAATTTACTAAACTTAACTTAATGAGTTCCATGCTTTCATTTAGACTGTGGGAAGCCTCATTAGCAGCCATAGGTTACCTCCTCCGAGGGATTCCCCATCATCTGATAGAGACCTCTTAATTTAATTGCAATTGTTATTTTGTGATGTTTGTGATTAAATTTTGAGTTCTCTTATATTTTGAATGTTGTGGAGGTGATTTTTATCTTGGTTGATTTCAGTTTTGGTTTTAGTTTTATGGTTATCCTAGCAATTTTGGTTTTCATGTAGGGTGACATCGTTGTTTAGCATGCAAGGTTTATAAGTATAAAATGTACAGTGTGGAAAGTATAGAAAAAGACAGTAATGTAAACTGTAAAAGAGTACCTGACGAGGCTTCTTGTTCCACCACCTGAAACTCAAAATGCGTGTGAAAACCTTTTATGTAAGGCAGGAAAAAAGATGGGGTTCCTAGGTTATATCTTGGTGAGTCCTTAATGGTTTGATTAAGGATGATTTTATGAAGCAAAACATATCAAGTTTAGTAGACCTCCGAGGTATCCAACAGGTCAGGAGAAAAAGGCAGGTCCATGCTTTCCCATCACCGCCTAGTGAAAAGTTTTGAGCTCATTTAAACTTATTATGTTGCTTAATAATCCATCCTATAAATATTTCTAGTGTTCAATGAACAGTGATGTTTCAATCATCCTTAAGAGTAGGGTGATTATCATTTATCCTTCAATTCGAGAATTATGTAGGTGAAAAGCCTTAAAGGGGCAAGTTATTGTTATTAAGACACTTGGCCAATTTTGGTTTTAACTTGGGCCCATGGTATTTCAAAGGTGTTCAATTTCTATTCACTTTTCTAAAATTCATTTAACCAAATTTGATTTAACTTAAGTCACCACCAAGCCCTTAAGATCCTGATGGATGTCTTAGTCATTTTGAAAGAAATTAAATTTTAAGTGATAATAATCCATCATCAAAGCATTTGAATGTCACTTGAACACCAGATAGGGGTATTAAATTAGTGAGTTATTAACACTCAAAATTATACCCCTAAGTCTAGGATCATTTAATTTGGTAGACTCCCAAATTTTAATCGTCTAGGAAATTTCAAATTTATCCTTTAATTGGAAAAAGTGAGATTGGTTTCTACCAATTAATCTCTTGTGTTTAAATCATCCAAATAAGTTAATTAAAATCAAAGGTTGCTCATTTCCTTGCTTGAATTAAGCCTAAATATTAATGAAGTCTAAATTTCTAAAATTACACTTTTGCCCCTAAGGTTCTATCACTTCATAATTTATCAAATTTAATTCAAATGGCTTTAGAATTTTCATCCCACCTCACTCATGGGTCAATTAAGACATCAGAGGAGAAAATGTGATTTTTCAAATTTTAATTTAATTTATATATTTATTTATATGCAAGAATGGGATTTTTCAAAGAAAATTCAACAACTTAACCAAGGAAAAGCCTAATCCGTTCAAATTTTTACTGAAAGTATACTTAGACCAAATTTCATGATTTTTTTAGTTTTATTTGAATTATTAAAATTATTGTAATTTATATAGTATTAATTAATTATAAAATATTTTAAATGTGGAAAATTAAGTTTTACATTTTTATTAAGTCTCTACGAGGTCAAGGAACCCGCAGGAATAAATTTTACATTTTTTTTTTATTTTTCTTTGAATTATCAGAATTTTTTTAAGTGAAAGATTAAGAAAAATTCATTTTTTAGCCTTTAAAATTATTTTAAGCTTTAAAATTCAATATCTTCACTTAGAAAACTAGTAAAAATATTCTAATTGTTCCTAAGTGCTTAGAAAATAATTTAGAATATTTCCATGAATTTTTTCAATTTTTTATTTTTATTAATTTTTAGTTATTTAAATATTTAAAATAGATTTAAAAATGAAGTTTTTATTTTATTTACAATTTTGTTTTTAGAAAATTTCTCTAATCATAGAGAACTCCCAAAACCAACTCTTATAATTGTTTTGAGTTATATTTTAATTATTAAAGATCATTTTAATGTCAAAAATGTTATTTAACTTAGAAAATCAATTTGAGTTATCAAATGGGCCCTAAATATTTTGAAAATTTTATGGGAGTTTTCTAAACTTTAAATGACAGTGAAGAATCAAAGTTAAGTTATTTAGATGTTTATTTTTTCCAAATTAATTTTCTTTGTGTTTTAGGGTTTTGTGAGATTTAAGAGTGTTCTTAATGACTTGGCCAATGAAAAATTTTCCAAAGGGTTTTGTGGTCACAATAAATCTTCCAAAATTTATTTGGAATTTTCTAAGTAACATGCTAATTATTATGATTAATTTATACAAATAATAGACATAAACTTGAAAAATATGGATCTATGTCTAGAGGTGTTCTCTAACTTTGGAAAAATCAAGAATATCCTCCAAGATAGAAGCAACAACATGCCAAAATATCAAGTCATGGTGAAATGACTTCATGCATGGAGAGTTAAAATACTCAATTCAGTAATTAATTAATTAAAAATAAAATAGTCATCAAACAAACTTCAAACCATTTTCACATTGTTCTCCTTTGTTCACTGAGCACTAGGATATTTTTATTTTTATTTTTTGATTTTTCTACATCAAGATATTAATTTTTGAAGGTAGGGAGCATTTTCTAAATTATTTAAATCCCTATTTTTCTACTTAAATGTGTGGCGCCACACAATCATGCGATGGCTTCGAAAACACACATGGTGCACTCTTGTTGGACGCCCCTTCCACGTAGTCGCTAACTCGGCCCACGCTTTATGAACCACGCTCCCATCCAGTGCAATCAGAGCCCTCCATTTGATACAAGCGCGATCCAACAGCTCCACATCATCGTCCCAAAATAGATTGAACCCGTGACAGTTAACATTTAAACCCTAAGATCTCACTCATTTCGCAACCAAATGACCTCGAGTTGGATCCTATGGACTTGTCTAAGTGTGAAGAACATATCTACATGGTAAACATGTCATTAAACTAACCCTAATCAAATGGAGAATCAAAATAATCTCGAGACCGGGGAAGTTCAATACCTTTGCTCTGAGAAGGGAAGCTTCAATCAGAGGTGCTTGACACGTTTGTGGAGGTCCAAGGAGGCTAGGGATTGAGCCCCTGGTCGTGGTGAAAGGTCTAGACCTAAATTTGATCAAGGCCAAATTTGGGTGTTGATCAAAGAATAGTGTAAAGGCTCTCTGTGAGGGGGGTTTGATGGAGTTTTGTCTTCTTTCACTATGGTGAAGGTGTGGGTGAGTTTAAGTTGATTTTTGTACACTGTGGAGGTGTGGAGAGTTCTGTCCTGTCTCCGGCAAGGATTTAAACTCAAAAATTGAACTCTGACAAGGGGAATTAGGGCAAGGAAGTTGTTGGGTTGCACTGTGGATGTCTCAAAGAGGCTATGAGAGCAATTTAGAGGGGTCTCCTTGAGAAAATTTTAGTACCTCTATGTTGGCCATAGAGGTTAAGTTTTATAGCCATGGCCTGAGAGGGAAGCTCAAGGCCTGGCCTTGGGTGCAAAGGCTTGCTTAGGTTGAGGGTTGAGGAGCTCCAAAGGTTAATTAGGGTGAGGTGGCCTCTAGGGTTGAGATTGGGTTTTATGTGGCCTTGGAGCTCTCATTTTTGGGGTTTTTTGGTGACTAGGCCAGCCGGCAGGGCCAGGGAGGTGGCTAGAAGGTCAGGTGAGTCAAGGGGAGGCTTAATTATGATTTACCCCCAATGGTTACTGATGATGAGGGAGATTTTTTGGTTAAGGCCTAAAAAAGGGAATTAATCCCTTAATTTGGGGATCCATTGGTCCATAGCTTGCTTGGGTGGGTTTAGTGTTGTTTAGTCTGGTCCAAAGGAAGAGCTTAGTGGCTGTGGAGTCACAAATTTGGTGACTTTAGGGTGGTTAGGCCAATTTTGGTATATGGGTTCAATTTGAGTCCAAATGACCAAAGGTTGGGTTTTGTTTAAGCTATCCATGATTTTGAGTCTAAATGATTGATTAAAATTGTGTAGATGATTGTAATGAAGAGTTTTGGTGAAGGATTGAAATGATTTTGAGTTCAATTGGGGGTTCAATTTGAAGGATTTTGGAATTTTGGTCACTTTGGGTATGTTGGGCTAGACTTGGGTCTAGATTGGGCTAAGCTTGGGCTAAGTCCAAATTGATTGTTGAAAATGGTCAACAATATTGTCATGAAGAGTTTTCAACATAAGTTGGGTGCCAATTTTGGGGCTAAGATAACCAATTTGGTGGAATTTTGAGGTATGATCAATTTGGGGCAAAATTGGGATTTTTCTTGACTTAGGTCAAACTTAAATGAAATTGAGGCTTCACCAAGGCTAATTAAAGGTCAATTTTTATGTCTAGGATTGTTATGAAGACTTTAGAATTCAAATTGAGGCCAATGGAGTAGGCCATGGGGTTCAATTTGGTGAGATTAAGTCATGTAGCCAAAATTGGGGGTTTGACCTAGATAAAAATTGGGCTCAAAGAATGGGCCAATTGAGCTTGTATTTGGTTCAAATTGGTCACATGTAAGGTTAATTTGAGTTTATGATTGAAATTGAGGGAAATTGGGACTAAACTGATGGACATTTGAGGTAAATTTGGGGAAATTGGGCCTTTAGAGGTAATTTCGGGGTTCTGGTAAAAAATGGTCAAATTGGTAAAAATGGGTCCAATTGAGGGGTCCAAATGGGTTTTGGAGACATTTGGAGTGATTTCAGATGCTTTGGGAAGGTTTGGAGTGCCAAGGGTATTTTTGTAATTTTGGCAATTTTGGGGGTATTTTGGTACATTTAGCATTTTGGGTGGTTTTGGGTAGCTTGAGTATTTTCAAAAGATTTGAAATGAATTTTGAACAAGTTTGGATATTTTAGATGAATTTGGGAATTTTTGGAAGTTTGAGAGCTCGAAGGGTATCTAGATAATTTAGGGGGTTTTGGGGCAAAAGGCCAAGTTGGATATTTTGGGTAGAATTGAGGATCTAACCACCATAAATGAGCTACGGAGCAATGAAAACCCCATTTGGGTTCTCTATGTACTAGTCTTAGCTAACCCTAGTCTAGGGCTAATGGATTTAGGGGACCATCTACATGAGTCTCCCAAAGGATCAAGGAACCAAAGCCAGGAAAATTTGGGTTTAAAGTTGTGAGTGATTGTGAGTGAGAGTGAGTGCAAGTGAGTCTCTTAGATCTAGAAAAACACCTAGAGTCAAACCTAAGGGCAAGCAGTCCTATAGGAACTCATCCTGAGCTCCCCCAAAATGACCCCACCCACTAAGTGCTAGAGGTTAGAACCAAACATGTGAAATTCTAAGAAGAGTAAAGAAGAGTTTTAGAATTTCTAATGGTGAGGGTTCCTTTACTAGTCTTCTAAGAATAGTCAACAAGAAAGTCCTAGGGCTATATCTTAGGCTTCTAATGAAGAAACAAGACCTCAACCAAAAGTTACGTCAACAGGAAATCAACAATCTAGGGTTTAATAGGATTGAGCTCAAGAGAAGCCCAATCAACTTCAGACAATGAAAATGGGTTGATTAAAAATGAGGTCAATAGACCCAAGCTATGTTGTTTTGTCTTAGAGTGTTTAATGGTGTTAGCCTGTATGGATAGTGTCAACTTAAATTCACCAAGAATGTTAGACCCATCCTAGCTTTGTTAGAAAGTGTTCAACAACGTTAAACTATGCAGAAAAATTGGAATAAAATCTACTAAAAATCTTAGACTTTTTCAAGATTGTCATGTCATATATGTTCAATGACGTTAGAATTTACTAATAAAATCAAATGAAATCAACCAAGGATTGATGAAGCTTTGTCTAACATGCAATATTAGTTACATATTTATTGTGTTTGAGATTTGGATTGACTTACAATTAGTCTTTAATTTTTTTGGAAGATACAATCATAACTACACTCAAATAAAATAATATACATAAATGGGAAACACATAACTCATTACTCATATAGCATTGAGCATCAAACATTGAAAAAAAAATTTGAGCAAACAAAGTAAAAATCCATTATCTTTTCTTTCTGATGAAGCTCCATCGTAGTACATTTCCCAACTTCTGCACCAAACGGTTCCACTTGTAGTATCTATTTTTCTGACAGATCATCATTGAGAGGGGACCCAGCTAGAAGAGGGTGCGCTGCTAGAAATTCTGCTAAAATAAGCCCTTTAATAGCATGGAGGGGCATGAAGGTTATATCTAACTGCAATAAAATCATCAACCACCTCGCTAAAGATCCAGAAAGTGTTGGTTGGCTCATCAAATATTGCAAAGGATTAACCTTCAAAACGAAGCTAACCTTATGAGAAAGTATGTAATGTCTGAGCTTTTAGGCAGCGAAAATCAAAACTAGATAATACTTCTCAATAAGAGGATACTTTACCTTCATCGGTAGTATTAGACGTCGAATCAAGTAGTAGAGTGCATTTTCCTTACCCTCAATATTGACTTGAGCTAACAGAGTTCCAAGAGAGTCACCTAAGGTTGCGGTATAAAGTATCAAAGATTTTCTTAGGATAGGGGCTGCCAAAACAGGAGGTGTCATCAAGTATTGCTTAATATTCTCAAAGGCCCATTGGCATTTCTGGTTCCAAATGAACTTAGCATCCTTTTTAATCAATGTCAAGAAGGGTTGATACCTACCTGACGGAATATATAAAAAGCATCTTAGGTAAGCTAGTTTACCTTGAAAGGATCATAACTATTTCAAGGTTTTGGGAGGCAAAATTTCTTAGATAGCTTTAATCTTATCTGGGTCAATCTTGATTCTGGAGGTAACCCCAAAGGCGCACTTTAAGGGATTCATCTTAAGATTATATTGTCGTAATCGTTCAAAGGCAATCCTCAAATCATACAGGTGGTTTATTTGCGGCTTGCTTTTGATGACCACATTGTTCACATAGCACTCCACTCGGTTTTGGATGAGTTCATCAAAGATCTTCATCATAACTCGCTGGTAGTTGCTCTGACATTCTTAACCCAAACGACACCACTGTCTCGCAAAAAAATCCAATCGGCGTTCTGAAGGCAGTAAGCTGACGTAGGTAGATTTAGTGTGTTAATTTTGTAAATATTTTTCAATAGTACAAAATACACTTTGTAGATACAATAGTAAATATGCAAATTAATCCAAACAAAAATAACATTAATGAAAATAGTTTTATCTTTTAAAAATCTTTAAACTGCCAAATCCCCTAAAAATAACGCAAGTATACGTATCACTCAAGTAATAAAGGGTTCTAATGGAGTCCTAGATATCGATCCCACAGGGAAGTTGGAAATGCCTACGAGTAAAGTCATAAGATTATAATGTAAACTACAATTTCAAACAGCAAATGTGAAGTATTAAATTCAAATATAAAGTAATAGAGTGAATCCTAAATAAAATGTAGTAAAAGGACAAAGTTAGTTAAACTAATTGCTAAACTTTCAAAAGTAAAATTATGAAAACTAAACAAAATTTTTATGATGAAGAGTTCAAATTTAAGAAAACATCCTTCCCATTTACAATGATTATAATATGGATTGTGAAGAAATTAAAATCATTTGAAAAAATATATATATATATATATTTTTTTTTGTGCCAAATATGAGCAACCCTATTCCTTACTCTCTTCCGAGTGCATAAAGAACATTGACTAATCTAGAGTTTGGTCCCTAATTCCATGGTTAGGCTGAGGGGATACCGGCTTCCACTCTAGAGCTTCCACTTCTCCCTCACATGAGGGCTAACAATCTCGCATCAGTTCCAATCAACTGGAACAAATTAGGGATTTTAATTTGTCACCTTAAAATCTCAAATTCTACATCCAAAAAAGTATATTTTCCTAATTAATGGTACTTAACTCCAAGGATGACATCCTCTCCCATGAAATCAAATGGGATTCTCACCATGTTGTATAGATCATAGCCCCTTTCAGAGCATATGTTTCTCAACATATTTTAACAATTCAATTGACAAGATCAAAAAGTAAATGAAGATCGAAGTTTAAATCATCACAAATTATTGACATTTAAAACCATATAAAACAAAATCAATTTTTCACAAAACTATATCTCAAAGTAGGGAGATGGATAAAGAAGACTACTCAAAATTCATGAGAAGAATACGACAAAACACAGATTTCATATATAAAAATAAGTTTACAAAATAAAAGAAATAAAAGACACTTATCTCACAATATTTCTCAAGAAAATCCCTAGAAGTTCTCTTCAAGCCTTTCTCTACTTACAAGCACTCTTAATTCTCTCTTAGAAGTGTAATGAAGAAGAAATCTCTCACATTCCCTCTCTTTATACAATCATTGAAGAAAATCTCCAAGTCCTTGACTTTGTCTCTCGCACTCTCTCTCTTTCTCATTTTCACCCCCCTTATACGACGCAAAATTCACCCACAAAACCTCACTTTTATTAAAGGTTGTCTCCCTCCAAAAACAATTCAAAATTCCCTCCAAAATTTTATCCAAAATTTAACCCTTTTGAATTCAAAAGACATGTCCATTGATCCAAGAGAAATATCCCTTCATAAAAGAACCTTCCAAAGTGTCTAGAAGCATTGAATCACTCCAAGGGGTGTTTAGAACTAGTGTCCCTTTAAAAATTTGTGCAAAATTCATCTTGAACTTCCTTAATATGCAAAAATTCATCTCTGACACTTGTCTGGTGCATCTGGTGCCAACTTGCTTAAGACCGCATTGTTCTGGGTTTTGGCACTTCAGGTGCTAAATCTGGCGCATCTGGAGCAAGCTCTCTGTCAAATGGCACTTCTGGCACCAACTTGGTGCATCTGGTGCCAATTTGGCTCATCTGGCACTTGTTATATGTCAAATGACGCTTCTGGCGCCAATCTGGCGTATCAAATGATATAATTCCAAAAATTCACTGTTTTTGCTCCAAATTCCGCCCTTTTTGTTGCTTTTGCTTTAAATGCCTAAAATTGATATACCTGCAACAAAATCATGAAAATACTATTCTTTAAAGTGCAGTATTACCAAAAATAAGCGTAAAATATATACTTAAAATAACATATTATTTTGATGTATCAAAATCCCTCAAACTTAAATGTTGCTTGTCCTCAAATGATACTTTTACTATATAAAAACATATGGCTTATGATAAAGATTAACTTACAACTCTTTTAATTTAGTTTAACAAATAAAATAGTAATATTTAAGAAAACCTTTAATAACTTAGATTCAAACTATAAGTCTAAGAGTACTTAGTAATCAAATTTAAGATTTTTGAATCTCTATTTATTTTAAAAAAAATTACAATTTGTCATATTAATGATACTTAGAACATTCATATGAAAAAGAACTTCATGAAAACTTTACTAGTAATGCTACTAATACTTCAATACAAGTTTAGAAAATGTAATAAAGTCTTTTCCTTAAGTTGATTCAAGAAAAGCCAATTTTTTATTAGACGTGTCCTCAAGCTTCTCCTCGCTCATTTTTCTTTTCTTTTATCTTCTTTTTCTTTTATTTTTTTTATTCTTTTATGATCTTTTCAATCTATTTATTTCTTTTTCTTTTTCAAGTGAGGATTACTATATCAGGATAACCTTGAATAATTTTGAACTTCACCATCCTCTTCTTAAAGTCGAAACTCCTTACCTTTCTTTACTTTATAAATTCATATTAGTTTATGATTTTTCATAAAGTCTTATTCTTGTCTTCTTGCATGAAACTTTAAAATTTTTAATATACTTCAAAAATACAATTTCTTTCACTTTAAATAGAAAAACAAAGTCTTATCTTTTCATAACAAATATCTTTAACTTAAAAATTGACCTTTATTATTAAAAACTTTTACCTGAATTTATCATAATATTTATAAACATAAGTATAGTCTTTTAAAATTAAATCTTAATATCCCATGTCATGTTAAATAATTTTAAAACAAAAGTTAATTGAGGACAAATAAAATTTAGTTTACTTCTTTTTAAAAGAAAATTTTCTTCCCCCCAAACTTAAGCTTTTAAGTGATTTAAAAATGTTTTAGTACAAAATGTAGTAGGTGAAAGAAAATAGTAAATACATAAAAATAAAAACAAACCTATAGAAGATTTGTGAGTATGAAACTGGGCTTTGTTATACTGTAGGTACTAACTTTAAAAATACGTACAGGCTTTAAATCATTAAATGAAACATAGTATATTCTAAAATATTTAAGATTGAAAATACTAAAAAAGAGAAAAAGTAAAAATCTATTGTTACTATTACAGTTTAGGTCCACAACACAAAATGAAAGTTTTTACCACAACTGTTTCAAATGACATCAACTAACGACATAATAACAAAAATAACAAACAAACAAGCAAAAAAAAAGAAGCTAAAATCCTAAGAATATCAGTCCTCATCAACTTCCTCATCATCATCATCATCTTCTTCTTCTTCTTCTTCAAGAATAAGAGCATAAAGAGTGAAGCTGGGGCAAGTTGGAAATTCCACAATGTACTCACTCGTAAGATATCTAGCCATAGCTTCCTCAAAAGCTATATCATGATGAACTCTCCTCTACTTATACTCGTCATTATAAGCTTTTATTGCTCCAATTTCTCCAATTTGATTCTGCATATTAACTATATGAATTTATTGAATCACAAGCTGCTCCATAATATTTTCAAGTGAAGCAGAACGAGATGTAGATGCCCCTGCAACTGATGTATAGGGTCTATCAATACCTCCACTCCTAGACTCAACAAATGATTCAACTCTTTGAACTCTATGCATCCCGATAGGATTTTGTGGTTGTAGCCTTTCCTCATTTCTATGAGACTCTACTCCTGATTGCTCACATAAAGTGAAAATCAGGACAGGGTAACCCAAACCACTAGCTATAGTACTACTAGCTATAATCCAAGCATTATGATATATGAGAGCACCAACATCTATTTCCTTCATTTTCTGAATGCAGAAGTTTAGCACAGCTCTATCCTTTGTTAATTTACTTAGATGATTTGTTGGCATTAATTTAGCAAAGATGAAGTGGTGTCATACCTTTGACTGATGAGGCATCATGCAAGCGGAGAAGTTAACTTTCTTATTATTTTTAATCCTTCATTCTCCTTTTCCACAGTTAGAAAAGCAATCGCTTCATCCAATGATGAATTAGTCATCAAGAATGCAATGTATTCACAATGGAATACATTTCTCAACCCATAAAAAGCGCTGATCCTTTCTTTTGAAAGTTCAAATTGCTTACCTCTCATAAGGATTTGATTGTCAGTGGTAAACCTCAAGTTGGCATAAAACTACCGAATCATAGGCACAATTGCTACTGCAGTGAAGTGACAAAACCTTTCCCAATTTATGGTGACGATCAACATTTTGATCTCACCACCTGGGTTAGCAAATTCTCATTCTTGGATCAACATTTTCAATTCCATTTAAGTGTTATAACAATGTTTCTCTTTTAAATTGACAAATCTCTTTATGTCAAAATCATCTTTCGGCTTTCCTCTCTTTACTCGTGGAGCCATTGGAATTTCCATGAAAATCCAAATAAAATCCAAACAAATTGCAAAATCAAAAAATCCAACTCCCCAAGTAAGATTATTTAGAAAGAAAATTTTCACCATGTGTTTCAAGGCTCCGAGGTAATCGTCTAAAGTTGCGGTATAAAGTATTAATGGTCTGCCTGAGACAGGGCTGCTAAGACAGGAGGCGCCATCAAATAATCCTTCTTGACCAGTGCAGAGAAAGGCTGACACCTACCTGACAGATTAGAGATAAAGCGTCTAAGATATGCTAACTTTTCTTGAAATGATCACAATTGCTTCAGACTCTTAGGGGTGGCATTTCTAGGATGGCTTTCTTTTCTAGATCAATTTCAATTCCACGGTGACAGAAAACAAACCCTAAGAATTTTTTGAAGGTCATACCGAAGGCGCACTGTAAGGGATTCATCTTCAGCTTGAACTGTCGTAACCGTTCAGAAACAATTCTCAAATCGTACAAGTGATCTGCCTTCAATTTACTCTTGATTATCAGGTCAGCCACATAACATTCAACTTGATTATGGATGAGATCATCAAAGATCCTCGTCATTGCTCGTTGATAAGTTGCACCAGCTTTCTTCAGCCCGAATGGCATTACTCTGTAGCAATACACTCCGATTGGTGTTCTAAAAGCTGTAAGCTTCTCATCTTCTGGCACCATCTTAATTTGCTTGTATCCAGACAACCCATCCATAAAAGAGAAAACTTCGTGGGTCGATGCAATATCAATCATCAACTCTGGAATCGGTAGTGGGAACTCATCCTTCGGGCATGCTTTATTCAAATCTCTGAAATCTACACATACTTGAATCTAACCATTCTTCTTTTTAACCGGCACCACATTGGTCAACCAGGTCAGGTACCTTTCTTCACGAATGAACTTAGTGTTTATTAACTTTTTGACTTCTATTATGACTTGTTGCTCAATTTTTAGATGCATTCTTCTAGGAGCATGTCTGACTGGAGTAGTGGCTTGATCCAATCCCAACTCATGAACTGCAACCTCTAGGGCTAATCCGGGCATTTCTTCATAACTCTAGGTGAAACAATCTTTGAATTTCATTAACAATTTGACTATATTCATGAAGTCTTCTTCAATGAGCAAGCAGCTAAAAAAGTTTGGTCTAGGTTCTTCGTTAGTCCCTAAGTTAACTTCTCTTAGCTCATCAATTGTTGATTTAATCCCCTCTTCAAATTCTGGTGGAGCGTCTTCAACTGGAGAATCTTTGAAGTCTTCTGAAGCTTCTCAGCAATCTTCATCAGGCTCATCAGTGACAACCAGGCAAAATTTCGTATCATCCACCGACACTACTGTGTTGAACCCAAGACCTTGTTTTGAACTGAAAGGTCGACTGGTATTACTCCATGATTTAAGAAAAAGGTGTGATTGGTCTTTTGACCATTGCATAGGCGCAATACCACGTTGAATTAATTTTTGAACACAAAAAGATTACCACTCAAAAGGCAATTCCATTAATTCAGATGAAGTAATATCTTCGAGTTTTACATCATTTTCAGGGTTAAAAGAAGAAAAACCCCAATAGAACTTGATTGGTTTGACATCAACATCATGTACTTCCTTGACCACCAACCTTTCGATCTTGTTAGAATGGATCAGAGTTAGGGTCACAGTCTGCACATAGTTTTTAATCCTATCATACATTGATTTGTAATCTTCATTCTTTATATCTTCTAGAGAAATTTTGAACTGGGGTTTCTTCAGATTTATCATCATTGATTCTTTCTGGGTTTCTTTTTCCTTGGAACTATCTTCTTGACCAATGTTGATCAGTAAATTCCTTTGTCCAATGCTTTCATCATTTCTACCGTGACCTTGTCCTTGGCTTTGACCTCGGGTGTGAGCTCTAGAGAAACTTTCACCATCTCGCCACAAAGGAGTGGTGAGGAGCTGTTGAAATAGAAACAGATGTTCTTCGTCTGAAAACTGTCATCTTTGGAGGTACGTAGTAAGCAGCATCTTCATGCACAGAAAAAGGATGTAAATCTCCTTTAATGCACGCCTCTTCATCACATTTATAGTACTTTATACACTGGTGCAGAGATGACAAAACCATCCGATACTCATGGATCCAGGGTCAACACAGTAGGGAATTGAAGAATGTCTCAGAATCAATTATGTGGAATTTTACGGTTGTCTTTGTCAAATCACCGATCACCATAAGTAATGTTATCGATTCAATAGCTCTTTCTCCCTTTTGATTAAATCCTTTTAATATAATCTTGTCTGTTTTAAGGTCTCGAGCATCGATTTCTAGGTTATGCTAAAGTTTGCAGGTTCATCATATTTAATGATGTTCCCGGATCAACTAACACTCTGGAGACTGTAAACTTGCCAATGGTGACTGAAATGTAGAGAGGTTGGTTATGGTCCACTGTGTCGAACAATAACTCCTTGTCCGTAAAGGTAACATTGTACTGTTATTTTAATGATTAGGCCTCATCCAAGGAGTTATTGGCCAATTGAGCTAAGCAAATATCTGGGTCAAGTAAGGCTCTAACCAGAAATTCCCTCATTTCTTTTGACAGGATCAGAGAGTCGTAGATGCTTAGTTTGGCAGACAACTTCCGATGATGGGCTAACACGTTGTACTCCACTTTATTGTTATCAATTTCTTCTCTTCCATCCCGAATTGAAATTTCGTTTGTTGGTGGTATCGGCTCTCCTTGAGTGGCCATCTGCTTAGCATTATCTTTCAAACCCATTCTAAGAGGTAAAACTTTTCCTCTTCTTAAGTTGATCTTTGTTATCTCTTCCAAATTTTGCACTGAATCCGTAAATGTATTCCCTTGCACTGGAACAACTGGCTCTTCTGGAGTTGATTTGAAGTATGGGGTCAAGTTAAATTTTGATATGTGGTCCCCAGAATTTGCAAAGGAGTACGTCACTTCCGGAGTTATCGTAACCGTCCTCGTTGGTACCCTCTTCTTTATTGCGATCGCTAAGGTTTTGTACGAGTTGAGAATTATTAGAATTAAAATTGAGATCTGGAAGATGTTGGTTGTCATAAGTTACGTTATTGCTAGAGACAGTCAAAATGTAGCCAACATCAGAACTCTTCTCATTATAGTACCCACGGGAGTAAGAAAATAATCATAAAGAGTCAAGGGTATGACGGATTTCTCCCCCAAATTAGAAATAACCATCCTAGGAAAAGAAGCCCCTAATCTACACTTTGGATCTTCAGTCTTCTTTTCCTCTGTGGTCTTCTCCTCTATCTCGTCCTGTAGAGGCTCTACAACCGATAGTGCCGACTTAGCAGGTCTTGATCCCTGAGCCGAAGCATGCACCGAAGCTGTCTGAATCTGATGTAGCATCCTCTTTGGGGATTTTTCCCATGTGGTACTCCATCAATCATTAACTATGTGCCACATCAGAACAATAGGATCGATTGAAATGACATTAAGAGAACCACTTTCAGATTCTTTCATGTACTCTTTCGGGATCGTTATGTTCCCCTTCTTGAGGTTGATCTCGAGCCAATTTTAGAAAGTGAAGCAACCCTCTATTATATGCCCAAGCATATTGTGGTAAGGACAGTACAACGGATGATCCTTATCCACTTCTTCTAGTCTCTTGGGCTCAGTCAACTAAAAATCAGACCTCTTGATCAGGCTATGAAGCATCTTCCCTATTGCTTCGTCCTTGAAAAGATAAACTTTGTTTAGACGTTCTATCATTTTTGGGCATCTTTCTTCTATTTGATAAAATCTCTACTGAGCCGGTTGCTGATAACTCGGTTGAACTGAATGTTGAGTATACTGCTGAGACGACCGCTAATAACTCGGTTGAGATCCCTTTGTTTGAATCTACATCGGTTGCTTTCTTTTGTCAACTACTGCGACAGTCCCAGATTTCTTCTCGAAGGCCTTTACCAATTTATGTTTGTCTATCTTCTCAATGAAACTAAATTGCTTCGCTTCTTCTTGAAGGCTGGCAGCCTTGCTAAGAAATTTCTCTAAATTCTTAATTGCAAATCCTTTGAGGAGAATTGATATCGGGCCATGAATACTTTTTAGTAAAATCTCAATTGCATATTGTTCTCGGAGCTGCGGTTTGCATTTCATACTCAAATTCCTCAATTGTAAAATATAGTCCACCAATGTCTCATCTGGTCTTTGTTTCTCAACTACAAGATCACCGATAGTGATGTGGTGCTGAGCCCCGGCAAATCTCTTGACAAATAGGTTTTCTAATTCTACGAATGCTTTAACTGAACCATTTGGCAGCTCCGCATACCAGTCAAAGGCAACTCCCGAAAGGCCTCTAATAAACTGGCAAAACAACAAAGCATCACTCCCCCAGTGTTGCGGCAACTTGCACGGAAGTGAGCAACATATTGTCGAGGTTTCCAGTCTCATCAAAAGTCTTAAACAGAGGTGGTATGAAGCCCTTAGGGTATTGGGAGGCTTCAAACTCTTCGGGATAAGGTCTACCCCTCATAATCAATGCTCCTACCTTAGATTGGGCTAAGGCCTCTCGCATCTGTTGTTCTATTACCAGCTTGAGATCCTTTTCTAGTATTAGACTTTGGGTAGAATCTTTCTTAGGTTGCTCCTCTTTGTTAACGGAGGTGAACTCCATATCATCCACAACTTGGATTACCTCTGCTGGCACTAATTTCTGTGGTTGAGGCTGGCTTTGAAGGCTAGCTATGGTGGCAATCATTTCCTCCATTCTCCTCTCCATCTGATCTATCAACTAATCTTTTTGTTGCAGGAACCTTTGCATTATTTCAGGCTCCACTCTCTCAGCAGATGCTAAAGTTTCTTGCAAAGATGACAACGATCGGGTCTCAACCATATGCACCTCGGTATACTCTTCTTCCATGTAATCAGCTAAGTCTTTATCTTCATCATTATCAAACTTCCTTTTGTGATACAACTGCTTGAGGTCCATCCTCAACTTTTCCAATTTTTCCGTAATCAAACTTCCCTTAACTGTCTGGAGGTTTACTGGTGGTGATTGATGAGCCTTCTTCTCTGAGACGACCACTCTCTCTTTAGTCCTTTCAGTAGTCACCAACCCGATAATTTTAGGTTGCCATACCATCTCCTCTGGCTTGTCAGCAATACCAACAATTTTATGAGTGGTGCGGGCCTTATCAATCGGACCAGATACTACGATGGGTGATCCATCATCTCCACCCAATCCTTTTCTCGAAGAACGGGGTTTCTCTTGTGGGACTATCCTCGGTCCAAGGCGGGCCTTAGCAGGTACTCGTTTCATCCTTCTGAGAATCTCATTCACTGAACAGTTTTCCTTTACTTCTAGTCTCTTGACAATAGTTTGTAATCAATTCATCGGCATAGCCTTGGCCTTCTTTTCCCTCCGCCCTTCGTAGTGGAAAGATTGAGGTTGCGTAATTGCAATCTTCCTGGTAACTTCTTCATCTTGGTTAGCAGATAGAAAGTGAAACCTGCTTCCTCCCAACAACGGTGAAGCCTCAGATAATCCAAACTCATCCCCCACATCCTCAGCATGGGTAATATCTTCAACAATTTTCAAATTTTTTTATCTTAGTGACATTCCTGTCCTTGTTCCTTATCTGTGCTCAGGTCAAAAGTGTGGACCTCGAGTTGGATCCTACTTCAAACAGAGAAGGTATTGCGAGAAATATCTAACCCTCCGCAATAACAGGTTCATCATCCACTTGGATATTCTTTCTTTTGAACAGGGTATGAATGGTGATAGGCGCGGTGACAACTAGACCGGTGGAGGTAGCGACGATTGACCTTGAGGTACCTCCCACGACTCTAACAAACTTTGCAAAAATGACAAAATTCTTCTTAACTATCATCCTTTTCAGGGGCGGGAACTCTTGGGTTTATTTTAGGTTGAATTCCACTGTCGACTAAATAGTCTCAGGCGTCCTGTTTCTTAAAACAGCGATGGTAACATCTCCGTACTTAATATCGGTATTATCAAATCCTTGCCTGAAATGGATGACTACTCCATCGGGCAGCTCGCTCTTGTTTACGACCAATTCCATCTCAGTAGCGAAAGAGAAAATTAACTTCTGTGCAGACATTTTTTGCAAAGAGGATTCAGGATGTTAGTCCTTTTCTACACTTCCGTTACAACAATTCTAGGATGAAGTATGAAATTGTCCAAACCAAATTTTTATTTGTTCATGTTTTTGAAGTTTTCAAATTTTATCGGACTTTATCTTGTTTTGAGTTTATTAGGAGAAAGATTTAAAAGTAAAATATGTATAGTATGTTAGAAATAATTTTAACCACAGGAGAAAAGAAAGCGAAGGATAAGTAAAGGACCCAGTTCAAAATTGAAAGTGAAGGGCACACTTTGCATCAATCTCACATCGATGAACCACTCCTATGCTAACACCTATTGTGGGTCCACCTCACTTTTGGAAGGTGGGAAGATTCTAGAACCTCTCTATTTAAGGGTATTTAAACAGTGGCTCAAAAATCCAAGAGAAGTTGACTATACCTGTTCAAGGAAGAAATGAGTGAGGTATGCCAACGGAAGAATAGTAGCTTGGTCCACAAAGGATATGGATTCGCTACCTATTTATGAAAGCAAAATCATTTGATCATTGAAGGAGAGAGGAACTGTCTCCAGCAGAGTCGCCAAAAATTGTCGGCCGCCAAACATGGTGTTCGTTATTTTGGAAATATAATATAATATATATATATATTCAATTGCATATTGAGATCGGAAGAGCACANGACTTTAAATGTTATAGGTTCTAAAATCTAGTTTTTTCAAAGCAAGGATTTAATAATCCCTTTTGAAGATGGATTTGTGGGATTTATAGAAGCTGAATCATGAGAGGCATGTGAGATTAAGAGAGTGAAAGAAGAGTTTCCTTCCTCAATACTTTCAACTATAAGTGGAGCCAAAGTAGAGGAAAGATGGGAGTTCAAAGATCTACGTACGTTGTGATGCTTTCATAGTTAGTTGTATTGTGACAGTTTTGGTCACAATAGAGGAAGAATGTAAACACTGGAATTACCGACACAAATCTCAAAGAGAACGAACAACTAAGATAAAAGAGCACCCCTTTAAGGCAAGCAATCAACCGTCAATTCAACGCTGAGCATGAGAAACCACATCTCCAAGCCTGGTATAGAACCAAGCTCTGGAGTGTCGGCTGCCAAACATAGCGTTGGTTGTTTTGAAAATATAAATATATATATATATATATATATATATATATATATATATATATATATATATAATTTTGAAAAGTAGCATTTTTATTTTTATTTTTATTTTTAAATATGAGACTGAACCAGACTCATATATTTAATAGTTTAAATAAATGAGCACAACACCAAAGTGATGCATCTGTTCTAAGGAATGGAAACATTGTTTAATAGTGAGGTTCAATTAAATAAACTATTAAATCAATGACATCCATTCTGGTCTGTGAAACCGTTCATGTTGACCGACAAATTTCCCTATTTAATATAGAAGACTAAATAGAGTTTATATTAAACTGGGTTCCAAAGTTCTCTATAGATGCAAGCCCATACAGTTAATTACATCTTAAGTGACCGAAGCTGCTTAAGAATACTCTTGTATCAGATCAGTAGTTTTGCCTTTAAGATTTTCTAAGTTATAGTTTTCAAGATTGGACATTAAAAATTCAAAAAGGAATAGTTCAAAAGTGGAACAGTTATTTTCAGAAATCCAAAGAAATGAAAACTATGAGATGTCACTGATCTGAGAGAAACCCCGGTAACTTCTCAAGCTATCTTATTTGTTTGGCTTTAACTTTGGAAAGAAGTTATTTGATATTTCATCCTGCCAGTTTTATTTACTCATAGCCTACACTTGCATGAAACAGTCATATAAATAACTTGGAAGATAGAAGGGTTTATGTCGTAGCGAACGACAACCTCGAAGCCTAATTCAAGTTAAGGCTTGAATTGCATAACCTGGCTGTGCAAAGACATAAAAGATAAAGTGAGGTTTTATGTTGCACTAGACAGACTACCTCAAAGTTCTATGGTTTGTTGTTTAAGCTGAGAAGAGATTTGTTGATGACGACCCCGTTTGCTCCCTCGAAGATGTTCTTCTGTATATTCTTTTCATGTTACACACGGTGTTAGCTCCAAGCTCATTGTTGAAGTGACAGTCCTAAGATCTAAGGTTTAAGAAGTTTTATCATGTGTGTTTCAATGATAAGTTTTGTTGTTGTTCAAGTATTATGGGGGGTTAAAATTGATTAGAGCGACACCGGTTAGGATCTCACGGTTCCCTCGTTCCAGTACCACTATTTTCTTTTGAATTTACTTAATCTAAATGAGTTTTTAAGCTCATTTAAACTGGGGAGATCTCGTTAGCAACTGTGGGTTACCTCATCTGAGGGACTCCCGCAAATTCAAGAGGACGTATTATGAAGTTTTTTTTTTTTTAAATGTTGTTTAGTTTTGAAAATAGATTTGTAATTTTCAGTTTTGAAATGTTTTGCACGCAAGGTAAATAAATGCTGGTAAAAAAAATGCTATAAAATAAATAATCAAAGTTGCAGTGCATGAAATATAAATGTGTACCTGTCATATTCTCGCTACTCCGGCTAGCATCCATAATCATGTCTATAGGCATATGTATATGTTTCATTGTTAATTACTATTAGTATTGTATGTGTATGCGTGTAAACGTACTCATTAATAGTATTTTTTATGTATGTATATATATATTGTTATGATTATTTAAAATTTTACTTATTATTTTTATTATTATTATTATTATTATTATTTATGGTTATTTGTGTATGATTTCATAATTACTATTATTTTTAGTGCCTTTGTTATTGTTATTTATTATTACTTATATATTATAATCATCATCACATTTACATTATATATTATTATCAATTTATCATTATTTATGTGTTATTATTATATATTTTTATACTTATTATGATTATTATTATTATTATTATTATTATTATTATTATTATTATTATTATTATTATTATTATTATCTATTATTATTATTATTATTATTATTATTATTATTATTATTATTATTATTATTATTATTATTATATTATTATTATTATTATTATTATTATTATTATTATTATTGTTGTTGTTGTATGTTATTATCCTTATATAATATTATCTTCATTACTTATATATTATTATTATGTATATTATTGTTATTATTTTTTTATATTTTTATTTTTAATATTATTATCACTTATGTTATTGTTATTAATTTATTATTATGTATATATTATTAACAATATTGTTATTATAAATGTATCTGTTATTCTTATTAATATTTAATGTTATCGATGTCAGTATTATTTATGTTTATATATAGTTATTGCTATTATTATTTATCATTGTTATTATTAGTATTATATACTATTATTATTATTATTTAGTATCATTATAAATAAATACTCTTATTATCAGTATCTATATATTATTACAGTATTATTATTATTATGGCATTTTATTATTCTTATATTATTATTACTATTTAAATATGTATGTATTACAGTATTATTATTACTATTTTTTTTTTATTGTTTATATGTTATTATTAGTTATTATTATTATTATTTTAATAATTTTTTTAATGATTGTATTATTATTATTATTTATGTACATATGTGTATTAGTTTATTAGTTTATATATTTATCGCTATTTATTTTTATCCTTGCTATTATCATCATTATTATTATATTATTGTTTTTGATTATTATTGATATTACGACATTATTATTATTATTTATTTATCATTATTAACATTCTTATTATTTATTATGTATGTATATTTATTTATTTATATTATGTTACGACTATAATTATTATATTATTACTATTATTATTATTATTATATATATATAT
>JXCR01127248.1:4352-26531 GCA_002079205.1 Phalaenopsis hybrid cultivar
CTTCATATACTCATTTAGTAGTACCAGAGAGTATACAGACAACTAATGGTACAACATAACTTGTATTGGTAATGGTACAACGAGATTTATCAATCATATGACTTTGTCCAATGTTTTGCATGCTCTTTTTCCAATAAACCTCTTATCCATTAGTATCATTATTCCTTAGTTAAAATATATTGTTTCTTTTAATATTCCTGAGATGATCTTCCAAGAGAAAGGGACGGGCCTGATACTTGGGACTGAAAGGTGGCATAGCGACTCTAGTACTTGGACCGAGAGGGGGTGAACTCAGCTCTAACATCCATGGTGGAAAGTGCTGTAGTTGAGAGTCTGAGAGGAACGTCGAGGATGTGTTGCTACTACATAATAAACGTATGTAACATTTTAGTCCTAGTTTGTTGAGTCGGTTGTATACATCTAGGTTTGAAAAATACAAATAATTTAAAACCGTTGTGTGGTGCTTGTGAGTTTGACAAGCACACTAGGAGCTCTTATGTCAGTTCTTGGAATAGGAGCTTTGGTGTGTTTGATTTGATACATTCGGATGTATGAAGAACTTGTCCTACTAGTTCTATGAATGATTATGATTATTTTGTCATGTTTATTGATTGCTTTTCTCGTGTTACCTGGATATACTTGATGGAACATAAGAGTGAGGTGGTTGCTTGCTTAATGATTTCCACAAGACACTTCAAACCCAATATTGAGTTGTTGTGAAGACACTGAGATCTGATAATGGAAGAAAATATATCAACAAAACATTTGAAGACAACCTGTCAGCTCAAGAGATACGATACCAAATCAGATGTTCATACACACCGACGCAGAATGGAGTAGCAGAGAGGAAAAATTAACATCTTCTAACAGTAGCTCAGAGCATGATGATGACAATGAATGTCTCACAACACTTATTGTGGTAAACAGTATTGATAACCGCTCAATTGATTAACATGATGCCATCAAGAGTACTAGAGTGGAAGTCTTCTTGTGAAATGTTGCAAGGAGACGGGGGCGATCCTTCCATTGAAGGTATTTGGATGTGTATACTTTGTGAAAGATAACAAACTATCTGTAGGGAAGTTGAATCCCAGAGCTATGAAATATGTGTTCATGGGTTATTCTTCTAGTCAGAAGAATTATGTCTAATGGAGTTCAATTGAGAAGAGGCTCTTTGTGAGTATGAATGTGTCATTTAGAGAGTTTGAACTATATTACACTCTGCAGGTGAATTCAGCATTCAGTGATTCAATAGACGCTGGAGATATGAGGCAAGAGAGAGTGAATAATAGTGGTGATAGAGTGTTGCTAGTGAGAGCAATGCCACGTCTTATGATGTGGGATGAATCAACTTAAAAGATGAAAATCAAGGAGATTGACCTCAGAGATGGTGAGATTCAAGCTGAAGACGAGCTAAGGGTGTATACATGGAGGAAGAAACAAATTGAGAGAACAGAGTTTGTAGTGCCAACAAGTCCCTTGTCTCGTTCTTCTCCAACTCTTGAGACACCTGCACCATCTATTTTTAATTCAAAACCCTTAGATGATATTATTCCTCCTTCGTCCACTTCTACTCCCAAATGTTAAGGAGAATCTCTCGCAGCAATACAAAACATCCTCATAATCGTTTTTGGGTGGGAATTTGACATTGCAATCTTTATTTTTTATTTTAACATTTCACATTTGCATGGAACATTCATTGCATCATTGAACTTTGTTTATATACCCAAGTGTTGGTAGGTTGCTAAAGAGGATCCCAAATGGAAAGCGACGATGCATGAAGTGCTTGGAGATCTTGATAAAAACTTAACTTTAGAAATTGTATCATTATTGGCAGGGAAAAAGACAATTGGATGCAAGTGGATCTTCACGGTAAAACAAACTCCATAAGGGAAGGTGGAGAGGTACAAAGCACGACTAGTGTCAAAAGGGTATAGTCAGAAGTATGACATTTAACTACGATGAAACCTATGCACCAGTCGCAAAGATGAACACGATGAGGACATTGACTTTTCTGACAGTGAATGATGGAAGGAGACTTTATAACTGGATGTGAAGAATGCTTTTCTTTATGAAGAGCTACTGGAGGAGGTATATATGGAGATATCACTTGGATTCAATACATCCTATACAGTGGATAAGGTGTGTAGGCTTAGAAAGTCATTGTATGGCTTAAAACAGTCTTGTCGAGCCTGGTTTGATAAGTTTGGAATGAAGATGATCGTCATGAAATATCAACAGATCAATGCAGACTACCAGTATTTTTTCGGTAACATGAATGCTCACTACAATATTTGTTGTGTAGGTTTATGATATAATTATCATTGGTGATGATGAGACAAAGATTGCTCAACTGAAGGGAAAATTGAGAACGCAGTTTGAGCTAAAAGATCTGAGACAACACATATTTTCTTGGGATTGAAGCCATGGACTTGAGAATATGATTCTATCTCAGAGAAAATATGTATTGGATCTTCTCACGGAGACAAATATGCGAGGATGCAAATCTACAATCTCTTCAATTGATCAGAAGGTCAAGCTCAGTACAGAGGCAGGTGAAGCGGTTGATCGTAAAAAGTTCTAGAGGCTGGTGGACCGTCTTATCTATTTATGCCACACTTGACCCGATATTTCTTTTGCAATAAGTGTGGTGAGTCGCTACATGCATGATCCAAGAAAGGGTCACATGGATGCAGTTTATCTGATTTTGAGGTATCTGAAGAGTGTAACAGAGAAATTGTTGATATTTCAGAAGAATGAGCATGTAGATATTCTGAACTTTTGTGATTTTGACTGGACAAATTGTGCTAATGACAGATGATCCACATTAGGATACTACATATTTGTAGGTGGTAACTTGGTCTCGTTGGAGAGCAAAAAGCTGTCAGTTGTAGCAAGATCAACTTCAGGGGCAGAATACAGGGTCATGACATTAGGAGTTGCTGAGATGATGTGGCTGAAAACATTGTTGGTTGAACTCAAAACGGATCAAGAAACTTAAATGAAGTTGTGGTGGACAAAAAGTCGGCAATCAACGTTGCTAACAACCTAGCGTGATATGATAGAACGAAACATGTGGAGATTGATAGGTTCTTCATCAAGGAAAAGCTGAATAATGAACTGCTGGAGCTAAGTCATGTCGCTATTGGAGAGCAAGTGGCTGACTGCCTCACTAAAGGACTTAGCTCATTAGATTTGTTTACGCTATGTGACAAGATGGGCTTAGTGAATATCTTTTCCCCATATTTAGGGGGAGTATTGAGATTTGTATCTTATGTAGGGTCCTATTTGTAAATAGATGAAGTTTGGGAATTTATTTGCAAATGTTGTTTCTTGTAAGGCTCTATATAAGTACATCATTAATGAAATAAAAGGGATTTTATAATTTCTATAAAAATAATACAAGTAAGTCTCTGCACTTCTATTGTTCACTTTCGTCTGGGCATAGATATGGGGATGATAGGTTGTGCTTCTCTTAAGGACTGTCCCTTGTAACATGAACAACTCATTCCATANACATGGAGGAAGAAACAAATTGGGAGAACAGAGTTTGTAGTGCCAACAAGTCCCTTGTCTCGTTCTTCTCCAACTCTTGAGACACCTGCACCATCTATTTTTAATTCAAAACCCTTAGATGATATTATTCCTCCTTCGTCCACTTCTACTCCCAAATGTTAAGGAGAATCTCTCGCAGCAATACAAAACATCCTCATAATCGTTTTTGGGTGGGAATTTGACATTGCAATCTTTATTTTTTATTTTAACATCTCACATTTGCATGGAACATTTATTGCATCATTGAACTTTGTTTATATATCCAAGTGTTTGTAGGTTGCTAAAGAGGATCCCAAATGGAAAGCGACATGAAGTGCTTGGAGATCTTGATAAAAACTTAACTTTAGAAATTGTATCATTATTGGCAGGGAAAAAGGCAATTGGATGCAAGTGGATCTTCACGGTAAAACAAACTCCGTAAGGGAAGGTGGAGAGATACAAAGCACGACTAGCGTCAAAAGGGTATAGTCAGAAGTATGACATTTAACTACGATGAAACCTATGCACCAGTCGCAAAGATGAACACGATGAGGACATTGACTTTTCTGACAGTGAATGATGGAATGAGACTTTATAACTGGACGTGAAGAATGCTTTTCTTTATGGAGAGCTACTGGAGGAGGTATATATGGAGATATCACTTGGATTCAGTACATCCCATACAATGGATAAGGTGTGTAGGCTTAGAAAGTCATTGTATGACTTAAAACAGTCTTGTCGAGCCTGGTTTGATAAGTTTGGAATGAAGATGATTGTCATGGAATATCAACAGATCAATGCAGACTACACGATATTTTTCCGGTAACATGAATGCTCACTACAATACTTGCTGTGTAGGTGGATGATATAATTATCATTGGTGATGATGAGACAAAGATTGCTCAACTGAAGGGAAAATTGAGAAAACAGTTTGAGCTAAAAGATCTGAGACAACACATATTTTCTTGGGATTGAAGTGGCCCATGGACTTGAGAATATGGTTCTATCTCAGAGAAAATATGTATTGGATCTTCTCACGGAGACAAATATGCGAGGATGCAAACCTACAATATCTTCAATTGATCAGAAGGTCAAGCTCTGTACAGAGACGGTGAAGCGGTTGATCGTAAAAAGTTCTAGAGGCTGGTGGGCCTTCTTATCTATTTATGCCACACTCGACTCGATATTTCTTTTGCAGTAAGTGTGGTGAGTCGCTACATGCATGATCCAAGAAAGGGTCACATGGATGCAGTTTATCTGATTTTGAGGTATCTGAAGAGTGTAACAGAGAAATGGTTGATATTCCAGAAGAATGAGCATGTAGATATTCTGGACTTTGGTGATTTTGACTGGACAAATTGTGCTGATGACAGATGATCCACATTAGGATACTACATATTTGTAGGTGGTAACTTGGTCTCGTTAGAGAGCAAAAAACTGTCAGTTGTAGCAAGATCAACTTCAGGGGCAGAATACAGGGTCATGACATTAGGAGTTGCTGAGATGATGTGGCTGAAAACATTGTTGGTTGAACTCAAAACGGATCAAGAAACTCAAATGAAGTTGTGGTGGACAAAAAGTCGGCAATCAACATTGCTAACAACCTAGCGTGATATGATAGAACGAAACATGTGGAGATTGATAGGTTCTTAATCAAGGCAAAGCTGAATAATGAACTACTTGAGCTAAGTCATGTCGCTATTGGAGAGCAAGTGGCTGACTGCCTCACTAAAGGACTTAGCTCATTAGATTTGTTTACGCTATGTGACAAGATGGGCTTAGTGAATATCTTTTCCCCATATTTAGGGGGAGTATTGAGATTTGTATCTTATGTAGGGTCCTATTTGTAAATAGATGAAGTCTGGGAATTTATTTGCAAATGTTGTTTTTTGTAAGGCTCTATATAAGTACATCATTAATGAAACAAAAGTGATTTTTTCCGAGCAATCATTTCTATAAAAATAATACAAGTAAGTCTCTGCACTTCTGTTGTTCACTTTCGTCTGGCCATAGATATGGGGATGATAGGTTGTGCTTCTCTTAAGGACTGTCCCTTGTAACATGAACAACTCATTCCATAATTGGTTGAGCAACACCCCGTGATCGTTTGATACAATAGATTCTGTCACTCTGTGCTAATAGACTACTTCCCATATGAACACCGTAGCGACTGGGACTGTAGTATGTGGGTCTCATAGTAGAATGAAATGTGTGTACTTGCTTTGGTGATCCATTACCACCAAGATCATCATAAACCATTTTGATCATGACAACCCCTCTATAAATTCCATCGTCACTTCTTCTCAAATCTTCTTCGGTAAAGCTAAGGGTTGTAATAACATTCCTGTTGCCATGGTCAAGTATTTGTGTCTTTGACATACATTGCACCTTGCCACCTTGTCCTCTGCATGTTTGTGCATCTCCACCCAATAAAGTTCTGTCAATAGGCGATTGTATGTCTTATGTACCCCCAAGTGCCCCCTCAATGCATTGCCGTGAAACTCCTGAATATTTTGGGGATATACTCTAATGCCTTTGGTAACACAAAATACTCTTGATAGAGTAGCTTCTGCCTCCTTAACACATATCCTGGATGACTGCTCAGGTATTATAGCAACTCTGCTCGCATTTTTCTCACCTCATCCTGCTCGCTCACCCATTTCAGGGCTACACAATCTAAGACCAAGAGTAACAATAATGCTATCCGCTAGGATCGCTCCATCTTTCTTGACAGTGCATCTACAACTTTATTCTCCTATCATGGTCGGTCCTGAATCTCAAAATTATATCACAGTAACTTGGATAACCAACTTTGATGCTCCTTAGTCATTATCCTCTGCTCTTAAATATATTTTAAGTTCCTTTGATTTGTTCTGACTATAATTGTCTCCCTAACAGGTATGGTCGACACTTCTAAATGACTAAGACAATAGTTATGAACCCCAGCTCATGCATTAACTTGAGCCTCACCCTAGCTACGAGCAACTGACTAAAGCAGCCAATCAGCTGCTTGTCTTGCATGAGTACTGCTCCCCTTCTCTACCTTGAAGCATCTGTTTCTATCACAAATAGTTTATTGAAGTTTGGAAGTGCTAATACCAGAATGTTGGTCATGCATCTCTACAGATGTTCGAAGGCTCGTGTTGCTGCTTCCCCCCACTTGAAACTATCCATGCAAAATTGTCAGCTACTTTTTTCTTCACCAATAAGATTTGATTGGAAAAAAAGCCTTCACTGGGTCTAATAATCTTGGCTTCGAGCATCTCTCAGATCAACTTTTTTATCTATCTTTCTGATTCTAAGGATACCGGTATGGTCTTATACTGATCGAAGGGACACCCTTCTTTAAGGTAATAACATGCTCATGCTCCCTTGGGTGTGAAAATCCATTCAGCTGCTGAATGATGTCAAGAAATTGTTGTAGCAGCTGTTGAACAACCTCGTGAAACTTTTCTGACTCGGGATCCTGTATCTTCTCTAAGTTCTGCAACTCCACCAAATAGTCTAACCTCGCTTCCTGCATTGGCTTGACCATGTTTTTGAGCAAGACCGTGGTTCTACATAAGTTAAAATCTCTTCTTAGCACCACCTTTCTACTTTCCATCTGGAACTCCATCGTCAGATATTTCAAGTCCATCTCCCCAAGCGTATGCATGCATTTCATCCTCATAATCGCATAAGTACTGTCCAATTCCAAGGGAAGGAACACCTCTTTCATATATAGGCCATGTAGTGTAAGAACTAATCCATTACAAATTTTCCAACTTTTCTTCACCATCCCCATCCCCATCCCCATCTCCATCCCCATCCAGACCCCAAAGTTCCCCGTATTTACCAGCTCCATCCCTAGCTGATCCACTACTTAATTTGAGATGAAATTACATGTGGCCTTACCATCCATCAACGCCACAATCGACTATTCCCCAATTTGCCCCCTCACCTCATAGTGTGATTTAGAGTAAGTCCCACTACTGACTTGAGGGACACCTCTGCTACATTATAGTGTAAGTGTTCCTCTTCCTCATCGCGTCTTCCTTCGACTCTTCACTATCTGTCTCTTCCCTTCATTAAACTAAAATGACTTGGAGCATGCACTCCTTGCAATGATAGTCTGGGGCATACTTCTCGTCACATCAAAAATATAATAATTTTGTTATCTTGTCCTTCATCTATGCCTTGGTGAGGTGCTTGAAATTGACCCTAGGATGGGTCCCTGCATTCCTCTCCATTGTCACCTCTTTCTGAAATGACATGTTCTAGGCCTTTGATGTCATGGCCATCGAGACACTTCTAGAATCCTCTGTGATGCTACCTATGTTGGTTTTCTTCACCTGTTTTTGGTCTTCCACCATCTGGGCGAGCTCCATCATCTCCCTCAATCCCCACAGTCTCAATTGTCGGAGGGCTACTCAAATGTTGTTGGGCTTTAGGCTCTTTAAGAAGTTCTTCTCTAGGACTGCTGCAGAAATGCCCCTCAGCTGCCCAATAATAACTCTAAAATCTTCCTATATTTTGTGGTCTTCCTCCCCTTAATCGAAGTGTAGAATTGCTCGTGTAGCTCTCATTCTCTAATGACTTGGAAACATTCCAACAAGAATCCTTGATCACCTCCCACAACTGGATTGGGTACCTCATCTCGATCCGCCGAAACCATGCTAGGGACTTTCCTTCTAAACATAAACCTGCTGCGATGAACTTTTCTTCTGCAGTTAACCCATTTACTACAAAGTATCGTTCCACCTAGTACAATCACCCATGTGCATCTTGACCTTCGAAGATTGACGTCATCAATTTCCTTACCCTCGCGTCGCCACCCCAACTTCCTTTCCCTCCGCATTTTTCCCCGTATATCTAGGGTGAAACTCCTCCTTCAATCATATTCATACCCCGCTCCTGCTTCTCTCATTCGTTCTTCGTGCTCCTCAATGCCCTTTGCATAATCCCCTCCAATTTTTTGCCCACTCCCTTCCATCGGAAGTTTTTAATCAATCCCTTCTTGGAGTCATAGGGGGAAGCCTTGATGCTAGATGCTATCCGCCTCGTGGTCCTCCAATTTGATCTCCTGCACTTTCAATTTGGCCAAGGATTCTCCGATTAACTCTTGGCTAGATTTGTAATTTGAGCTATTGACAGGGTCTTGGATTGTATCTCAATGAGTATTTTTATCATTTTCTTAAGACTTTCGAATCGATTATCCATTCGGTTCTCTGTGGAGAAAAATCTTTTGAGTCGGCCCTTCATTTGGTTTTACATAAAATTAGCCCTATGGCGGAGAATCTCTCTTTCATCCCCGATTTGATTTGGCAACACATCCAACTTCTTTGCAGTCATTGCTGCAAAATCTCGCTCTGATACCAATTTGATGTGATATGGAACCACAAACAGTGAACGAACAACAAATAAATTACAATAGAGAGGTGGGGAAACTCAAACGAGGTCTAATTTTACTAATACCAATGAAACAAAATAATATACAACATTAATCTACTGTTTGAGAGGTAGATCGTCTCTCTACAAACTTTAGACGCTGCCAGGAACACCATGAGAAAAGAAAAACTCAGCAAATCAAAACATAAAACAAATACTGCCCAATTAGCCCTCATAAATACTCTCCAGAAACTATTCAAACTTTTTCCCCAAAATTCTTCTTCATTTCCCTCCTCCTGTACCTAATTAGCTACTATGTGTGCCCCACCCGAAACTGAAACTGCCCCCGTAGGCTTGGCCAGGCTGGTTGGTCAGGTCTGTNTTCCAAAAACTATTCAAACTTTTTCCCCAAAATTCTTCTTCATTTCCCTCCTCCTGTACCTAATTTGCTACTATGTGTGCCCCACCCGAAACTGAAACTGCCCCCGTAGGCTTGGCCAGGCTGGTTGGTCAGGTCTGTCTAGACTGATCCTGGACCAGCATCTCGTCTGGGGGACTGTCCTGCGCGTCGGCTCTCCGTTCTGCAAGAGCAGGCGTCCCTTCAGCTCTCCCTTATGCAGGAGCAGGCGTGTCACATTATTAATATAGCTTTATAAGGAAGGTTTTGACATATCACAACGACAACAAAATATGAGTGAAGAGACGAGTTTTAGGTTCTTATTGGAGTGATGTCTTTTAAATTATCAAAATAGAGTGGATGATGTTAATTTTGGTTCCATTAAAAGTAGAAAAATTTGTCTGTAGTCGTGAAAACTTTTATTTTGACTCATGCACTAGAGAAATGAAGAAAGTAATGCCTATAACAAGAATGTCTGTCTTTGTAGCAATTGATTGTGTTTTGTTTGTTTTTGTCATGAATAAAGTGATATCCTTATCCTTATCTCTAATTTTTTATCAAGATAAATCCTTGATATATTTCTCTCTTCAAGCTTGATGAAATATTTGGTTTCTATGCACCATAGATATGGGTGAATCTCCTTGAACCACCAATACTTATGTTGTGTTTCTTCTCTCATCATTTTTTAATTTTTGGCTTAATTTTTTATTATTGTCTTAAAACTAGCATCAGAGCTTTGGTGAAGCTGCGCTGACATCGGACAATGTAAGATATAAATATTAAGATTGATAAATTTAATGGCCATGACTTTGAATATTCGAAGTTGAAGATTATCTTCATTAAAAAAAAATTGTTTGCCTTTGAAGGGATCAAAGCTTTCTGTTATTGATCAAGATAAGTGATATAGACAAGCATACTCTAGTAGCTATCTGTCTTTCTCTGACTAAAACTTCTTATGCTTAATTCCATGATATTTGAAGGAGTCTTTGTTATTGAGTACATCAGTTAGTTTTTAGCTCTACCAAATGTCAGTTGAGCTTTGTGGTTTTCAATTTTGATGACGGAATTTGTGCCTTCATCTGTTTTGTCATCACCTAAAAGTTGGAATGGTGTTGTAACGCCTGCCAACAGCTCTTATGAATCAAATAAAATTGAACCAAAATGATGTCAAAGACCTCATTGTCAGTGATGACATTTGATGATGCGAGATAGGTGAAATTCCTTCAACTCATGCATTAAATGTTATTAATAGGGAAATATCTTTAAATAAAAACAAATCACGAACACAAAAAGTTGCATGCTTCATAATAGAAGGAAATCTTGAAATAGCCAAGATAGATATTGATATTGTCTAAATACTTAGAGACATGATAGATTCGGTGTTGCAATAAAAGTTGTTTAAGATGCTTTGATACTAAGTACTCATAGTCCAATGGGATCATAAATGTTATACTATTGGTTCATTTCTCTATTTTGCTTCTCACAACAAACTAATGCTAAATTGTTGAGTATGAAATTAAGTTGAATAATTTCTTTTTATTGATGAACCCTTAAATACTATTGTCGTATGGTATAGATGATACTTATACTTGTAAATAGAGTTACGTGAAAAGTTGAACAAGTTTAGGCGTGTTCTTGTTCTGAGGAGGAACCAAACTTTTGTAGGATAACTCTAAACAAAAGGATTTAATGAATATTCAATATTGATACTTGGAAGGTGACCTAATGAGCTATAATGTCTTGAGCATTTTTGCTTCTTTCACCGAAAATAGCCTCTTTATTGTTTTCCCTACAACCCACAATCCCCTACCTCCTTCGTTCCCCTCCCCTTACCTTCCCAACCATCCTTACAGCTACCCCAGCATGTTGTTCAAATACTAGACAACCCTACACTCCTACTCCCCTTGCTGTCGCCACATTCCCGCCTCACTTGTGGCTTCTCCGACGATGTCCTGCCATAGGTCAACTTTTTCTAGTTGCCTCTCGACCACCCAACCAATGTACCTTGCAGTTTTCTTCTTGAACCGAAGCGACCACCTCCAAACCTTGCCCTAGTGGGGTATGTGTTTTTCCATTTTAAAGTTTCTTTGATTGTAACTTTATTTGCTTTTGAGTAATTATATTTGTTTTCTCTATTGTGGTTTGGGTTAATTCTAGTATCATTTTGTATCAGAGTTAGTTTAACCCTGGTCCTACTATAGGATTTCTGCCATCTCCACTCAACCCCCATACAACGGCCAAAATTTTTTCTGTTCTCCATCCCAATACTCTCACTCTCACAAATCGAAACCCTAACCATGCCACCAAGGAGACACATGTTGGAACTTACCTGAGAAGATTTATAGCAAGAGATTCATCGACTTCAGCAGAGGCTTGCAGAAATTGATGACGGAACCCAAGAGAAATTACCCTCTATTGAGATGCCGAGAGTTGAAGAGGAGAAATAGACGAGAATTTGAACCCCTTCCATGGCGTGGACTTTAGTGATGAGGAGGATAGATCATGATGCATTTGAATTCATCTATCAGAGGAGGCCGAGATGAGACAATGTTTGGAGGATAGGGATTTTAGAGTGCAAGTGAATCTACTGGAGTTCGAAGGAGTGATAAATCCATATGATTTTATCGAATGGTTATAGTTAGTTGAAAGAATCTTCGAGTATTAAGAGGTGCCAGAAGACAAGTGGGTGAAACTATCGGAGTAGAGGCCATTTGATAAAATCATTTGGATCTTGATGAGGAGAAGAAACCACGGTGCTTCTGAATTCATTATTAGAGGAGTTCGAGAGGAGGCAATGTATGGAGGACAGAGATTTTAGATTGCAAGTGGATCTACCGAAGTTTGAAGGAGGGATGGATCCCGATGATTTTTTCAAATGGTTGTAGTTAGTTGAGAGAATCTTCGAGTATAAAGAGGAGTTACAAGCAAGATGGTGAAACTCATGGCTATCAAATTGGAAAAAACTCTTCTTTGTCGTGGAAAAATTTGCTGAGATAAAGAAGAGACGTGACAAGATTAGCATATGCACAGAGGAAATACTTGCGTCCTCACTACCATCAGGATATGTTTTTGAGACTCAATCACCTACAATAGAGGGACCTATTAATGGAGGAGTTCATAATACAATTTGAGCAATTTCACATAAAATGCGAGTTGGTCGAGCTAGAGGAGCATACAATAATCAGATATTTGGGAGGTATGAAGCCAGCTATCAGTAATTTTTGTTCAACTACAACCCTATTGATATGAAATGTTCAAACGTTAGCATTGAAGGTGGAGGGACATTAGGAGTAGAGCATATAACTGCCAGACCTCAAGAGGAGCATCCCTCAGGGATTGGAATAGACTAGTCAGAAGTAGGATAGAACCACCACGAGTGAGAAGAAGCCTGAGAAGAGTAGCACACCTACTACAGACCCTATTAGAAAAAACTTCAAATGTCTTGGATTTTGGTACATCGCTTCCAATTACTCAACGAGTTGAGTGACTTCTTTCATTGAGCAGGGTGTTTTGGAGGAAGCTAGCAACAAAGAAGCAGCTGAAGAAAAGGGTGAGGAGCACCTACTTCAACCTGATGAGGGTGAGAGGCTTGTGATTCAACGTCTTCTACAGACTAAGTCCACGAGTCATCAGCAGTGGCTTTGCCATAATGTATTCTACAACCGTTTCACTGTAAAGAAAATAGTATGCAGTCTCATCATTGTTAGGAGCTGCAATAATGTGGTATCTACACAGATGGTGAATAAATTGCGTCTCACAACTCAGAGGCATTTGCGACCGTATTCCCTGATGTGGTTGAAAAAGGAGAATTGGGTCAATTTTGATTGGTGTCTCGTGTAGTTTGCGATTGGGAACCAGCTACAGAATCAAGTATGGTGTGACGGTGCCAATGGATGTTTGTCACCTTTTGTTGGGAAGACTATGACAGTTTGATTGCCAAATGCTACATGACAAGTTCAAGAACATACTCTTTCATCAAAGATGGAAAACACATAATTCTTTTACCTTATGTGGAATTTGAGATGACAGGTGCCCTTGCCAACAAAGAAGCATCAGTAGGATCAATTTTGGTGTTGATAGAGGACGGTGAGACATAAGAGCTAGTTTTAGACAACAGACAACGATTACAAAGAGAGTTTTAGGGCATTATGTTTGATATCTTACCACCATGGTCATTGCAGCTCAAGGAGACTCAGGCTACCCTCACTTCAGAGCATGTTGAGCTAACATTGGGTTATTTTGGTAGGACCCGATGATATAAACATGACATACCGACCCTGTTCAATTCAAGAGTGAGCTTCTAGTAGAATCGACCGATATGGATCAATGCTTGCAAATGGAGAAAGCTCCTCAAGTGTTTTGGGAGATAGTGCAGTCGCCAGTAGGAACCAGGTGTTTCTTTGGCCATAGTCGAAGTGCCTTCAACCCTTGGAGGATACAAAATTTCGTCATCTTCAACGGAGTTGACCTGATGTCATACTAAAAGGAGAGAAAAGTTTCAATTGATGAGGACCAAATTCCCCTAACTCTAGGGGGCTGACGCAGGGCGTCTTGCCCCCGAAGCAAAAGAGTTACGAAATACTGGCAGGAGGACTGGTTCTGTCCTGACCAGTCCTCCCAAGCTTGGAGTTCCCTTCTATGTGGAGCGGGGCCCACTCCTCTTTAACTTAGGATTATATATTTGTTATTTATTTGTGTTTAGATTAGTTTTGCATATGTTTCAGTTCATTGACAGCTGTCGGCTTCCGGTGTTTTCTTACTAGGGATGTATCCAAAGGCGAGGAGGTGCTTTGGCTGTAACTCATCCAAGATGGTGACAGTCTCCCAAGGATCTAAGGGTGCTCTTGATGTAGTTCGATTCCGTGGGAATATTTATTCTCGCCTTCGCCTCTCCCACAACCTTTCTTTTGATTCTGCCCCCGACATCATTGCCACCTTTACTGGGAAACAGTCTCTTTACTAATTTTCTTGCAGCTCGCAGTCCCCTACCACCTCTATTCCCCTCCCCTTACCTTTCCAACCATCCTTACAAACACCCTAGACTGCTGCCGCCCTTCCTAGACTTCCTCAAAGCCGCTTAGCCTGCTATTCAGCTGTCAGATTAACCTGTACGCCTACTCACCTTGCTGCTGCCACCTTCCCACCTTCTTTATGGCTTCCTCGCCTTTATCCAGCCTCATGTCAGCCTTCCTCAATTGTCTCTCCACCCAACTCCATAAACCTCGCAGTTTTCGTCTCCTCGAGCGGCAACCACTCCCTGAATCTCGTCCAAGTAGAGTATTTGTGTTTTTATCGTCGTTTTTCTCATTTGAAGTGTCTTTGATTGTATCACTGTCATTGTCGGGTCCCAAGCTCTAGAGACAAAATGCGGAGGTTTGCGTAAAGTAGTCGAGAATCAATATAAAATTTGTTAAAAAAAAATAACATTAATTCTTTAAATCCTTGTATAAATACTAGGGTGTCCATTGAAGGCGACACACTATGTCCTAATAGAATTGTATATAGAATTATAACTCTAAAGATTGTTGTTGATAGTAAAATTTTTAATGTTATAAGTACTTATGCTCCTCATGTAGGTTTAGATATATGCTAAAAAAAAAAATCTGGAATGTCTTAAAAGAATTAATATCATTGATACATTTTGAAGAAATAATTTTTATTGGAGGGGATTAAATGGACATGTTGATAGAGTGATAGAAGGTTTTAGAAAGATTTATGGTGGCTGTGATTTTGGAGTGATTAATGAAGAAAATAAAAACATATTAGATTTCGCTTTAGATTTTGTTTTGTTATTGTTAATATTTTATTTATGAAAATTGATGAGCATATTATTACTTATATGAATGAATTCAATAAAGCACGAACTGATTATTTTCTTAGGAGAAAAGAAGATTGTCGAGAATGTAAATATTATAAGTTCATTCATAGTAAAAATTTAAGGACCTAACATCGATTATTAGTTTTGGATTTTAAGATGAGAAGTTGGAAGATAAAAAACATAATGAAATATTGTTATAGAATCAGATAGGGGCATCTAAAAGACAAATAAAATTAATTTTTCCAGCACACTTCAAGATTTCAATATTTTTTATGTTATTGAAAAAGTGAATTTGATGTGAAATAAAGTAACAAATATTATTAAATAAGTGACAAAAGTTGTAATTGAGAAATCAAAAGAAAAATTTTTATAAATAAAAATAGTTGGTGGTGGAAGAATAATGCGCAAGAAAAGATAAAATATAAGATGTGTTATAAAAATATGTTTAAATGTAAAAACTAAGAGAACTGAGAAAAATATAAGGTGACCCGTAAACAGTATAAGAAAAAATTTTATTGTTAAAAATTATGCTTTTAGTAATATTTATAATATATTAGATACTGAAGAGGGTAAAAATATATGTATAAACTAACAAAACAAAGAGAAAAGAAATGTAACTGTTTAATTTAAGTAAAGTGTATTAAAGATGAAAATCAAAAAGTGTTTTTCTTAGAGGAAAATATTCAACATATGTGGGTGAGCTATTTTGATAAACTTTTAAATGAAGTTTCTGAAAATATGATTGACTTTAGTGACCTTAATAATGTTAATAATAATAAAACATTTTATTTGTACATTCTCATTAGTAAAAAGGAAGATTAGGAGACTTTAAACAAAATCAATAGTGGAAAATCAGTAAGACCTAATGATATCCCAATTAAAGTATGAATCAATTTAGAAGATTTGGGGGTTTCTTGGCTTAATAAACTCTTTAATATTATTTTAAAAACTAAAAAGATGTCTGAGGAGTGGAGGAAGAATATTTTGGTCCCTATTTTTGAAAATAAAGAGGATATATACGAGTGTGCAAATTTTAAAGGAATCAAGTTGATGTGTCATACCTTAAAATTATGAGAGAGGATAAATGAGCATAGGTTAACACGTGATTCGAAGATTTCTCATAATTAGTTTGAATTTACGCGAAGCAAGTCTACTATAGAAGCTATACATTTATTGAGAGGTTTGATGGAGAAGTACATAGAGAATTAGGAGGATCTACTTATGATTTTTATTGATTTAGAAAAAGCTTATGATAAGGTTCCAAGATAAGTCTTTTTGAGAGTTCTAGAGAAGTAAGGTGTGATATGATTTATATTCAAGTCATTAAAGATATGTATACTACAACTGTTACTTGTGTTTCAACAGACGAAGAATTTACCAATTATTTTCCCATTTCAGTTGGATTACGACAGGGATTGACTTTTGGCCCTTATCTTGTTGCTTTAGTTATGAATGCTCTTACTGGACATTTAAAGGAGGATTTACCCTGGTGTATGCTTTTCGTTGATGATATCTTTCTTGTGGATATGATTAGAGAAAAATTTCAGGAAAGCCTTGAATTATGGAGGTTATATTGGAGTATGACGGCCTTCTTTTGAGTAGATCTAAAATTGAATACTTGAAAAGTAATTTTAGTAGTAATAGTTCTAGTGGCAGAGTTGTAACTATGGATGATCAAATCATTAAAAGATTTGATTGTTTTAGATATCTTGGGTCTATAGTTCAAAGTGATGGTGATATAGATGGGGATGTTACTAGTAGAATTCGAGTTGGTTGGTTGAAGTGGAGGAATGCATCGTGCCTATTGTGTGATAGAAAATACCACTCGAACTGAAAGGAAAATTTTAGTAGATATTGGTGAGACCTGTAATTTTCTATGGCACAAAATTTTGGCCTTTAAAAGAGAAACATAAAATAAAGTTAAGTGTTGCAGATATGAGAATACATAGGTGGATGAGTGACTTGACACTTAGAGACAAAATGCGAAATGAATATATCTATGATGTGTTGGTGTAGCTCCAGTGGCAAACAAGATTAGAGAGTATCATCTTTAGATGATTTGTTCACATTAAACGCCGACCATCTGGTGATTCTATTAGGAGAGTAGATGATTTAGATTCGACTTATGTTAAGAAAGACAGAGGTAGACCTAAAACAACTTGGGCAAATTGTATAAAAAATGATCTTAATCTATTATAATTAAATGAAAATATGATAATAGGATGCAATGGAGAAAAATTATTCATGTAGCTGACCCCACTTTGTGGGATAAAGGTTTGTTGTTGTATTGTGGCTTGGTTCCGATATCAAATGGGCTTATTATTATTGTAGGTTGGACAAAGTAGTTGAAAATTAAACTCATGCAAAAATGAAATGTATATAATTCAACCATAGTTGTGAGTATGAACGTAGAGCTAACAAATTATTGCTCTCCTAATGCGTTCACAAAAAATATGAATAAAGTATGAATAAATTTTGAATAAAAGAGATAGGAGTATGAGACTAAATGTAGGACTTTTACATGATAAACACATAACATACCTCATCAATCAATGATAAACACAAGAAACCTCATCAATTAAACATAGCTTTTGATTTTGGGCTTTGTGAATATATATAGACCAAAAAAGGAGGTATGCATTGTATATTTAGAAGCTTCTATGGCATACAGATGATTGATCATAATGCAAGGGAAAAGCTTGATTCAAAATTAATAATGAAGTGTGTTGTGTCAGACGTGCAATAAACATTTGTCGATATATGCTCAACATGTGTTGAACATGTTATGTTTGTGTTTGATTTTAAAAAAAAGAAAAAAATTAACAGGCATGTGTTCGACACGCGTTATATGTAATAAATTTTAGTTTTAAAATTATTTCAAGTAAATAACTTATGCTAAGTTGTCACCTTTCTCTTTGATAACTTAATTGCTACTTAAGGTTGAGTTTATTTTTCTTATTCTAGTTTAATTTGTATGAACATTTTACTATGTTTTTTCTTATAAAAGAATCATTCATTTCAATTTCAAGCTAACAATCTATAATATCATGTGACTATTTATCTTAACTGAGTTCAAATATTTAATAAATTTAAATATATATATTTTTATGGCTAATTAAATGTATGAATTTATTTCATATTGATTTAATTTTGTAATCAATATACAATATTTTTTATATTCAACATATATATTGCCGAAGAAATTTGACATGAATGATCCGTGGGTAGCAAGGTTGATTCTCAGAAGAGAAAGAAAAATGTTAAATCTATTTCCAATCCATAATAATCTCAGTGCTTGGCAATGTACTGGATAGGTTTAAGATGTAAAAACTAAAGACAACGAAGAAAACATTTGTAAGCAAGATCAAGTGCTTAGAAGAGTAGGCACCATAGATAGTTACAGAGAATGACCTTATGTGTGAAGTTCCCTCGCATCAATTTGTCTCATCGATTTATTCAATTGTTTGCACAATACCACATATTACAAATATAGTTGAATTTTTTAGTTGGTTTATAAGAAATCCAGCAAAACAAATATTTGATGGCTATAAAGAGGATATTGCAGGAATTGGAAGTTACAATTAATCACTCGTTGGTATTTAAAAAAGCTTTCTTGAAATTATAAAGATATAACAACATGGATCTTAAAGATAACTAGATGCACAAAGATAATTGGATGCATCACGTTATGTGAAGCTGTCATTTGTCATGTACCATAAATATAAAAAATTTCACTAACCGATGCTAATATGCAACTAGCAATTACGCTATCAAGGAGATGATTTTACTGAAAAGCTTCTTAGAAGACTTCAACCGATAAAAAAGATCTCTTTTTAGTCAAAATGCTGCTCATGGAAAAGAATTTTATCTACAATTAAAATACTAGCATATACTTGGCTTGTTTGAAAAGCTAATATCTTAGAGCTCACCATAAGCTCACAAAAACGAAACCCCATCAATAAAATGAGGCTTTCTTGCATCAGAAATTATGTTCACCTGTAAGAGATTTTTGAAATCATGGAGTTAAATTTTCAAACGATGAAATCTTCAGGCGATATGGTATAATATCCTATTTGAATGCAAAAATTTGATTATTCTATTAATTCATATTGGTTGTTGCACAAGTTGTTCGGCTACTTTTGCAAATTTTGTTTTGAGAAACATTCATGGAAGGTTAAATAAATAGTGTAGCTGGAGAAAAGCAATTCATTCTTGTTGAAACTGTTTGTTTAATCTATTAGAAGCTCTAGCNCATCAGAAATAATTTTCACCAGTAAGAGATTTTTGAAATCATGGAGTTAAATTTTCAAACGATAAAATCTTCAGGCGATATGGTATAATATCCTATTTAAATGCAAAAATTCGATTAATCTATTAATTCATATTGATTGTCGCACAAGTTGTTCGGCTACTTTTGCAAATTTTGTTTTGAGAAACATTCATGGAAGATTAACTAAATAGTGTAGCTGGAGAAAAGCAATTCATTCTTGTTGAAACTGTTTGTTTAATCTATTAGAAGCTCTAGCCATTCAACAATTACGCATTCACCGCTTCTATTACAGGAACCGCTTCACCCGTTAATTTTAGGTGGCGATCACTCCATTTCATATCCTGTTGTAAGAGCAGTGTCAGAAAAGCTTGGGGGACCGATAGACATTCTTNTATTACGCATTCACCGTCTTCTATTACAGGAACCGCTTCACCCATTAATTTTAGGCGGCGATCACTCCATTTCATATCCTGTTGTAAGAGCAGTGTCAGAAAAGCTTGGGGGACCGATAGACATTCTTCATCTCGATGCCCATCCTGATATATACGATGCATTTGAAGGCAATATGTACTCTCATGCTTCTTCTTTTGCACGAATAATGGAAGGAGGTCATGCTCGTCGACTACTACAGGTTATGGTCTCAATTTGCTTTATTAAACAACATTCTTTTTTTATTTTCTCTAATCTTTTTGAGGGAAGATGCTGATATAAAATGGTTTAAATTATTTAATTCTGTATTNATACTCCCATGCTTCTTCTTTTGCACGAATAATGGAAGGAGGTCATGCTCGTCGACTATTACAGGTTATGGTCTCAATTTGCTTTATTAAACAACATTCTTTTTTATTTTCTCTAATCTTTTTGAGGGAAGATGCTGATATAAAATGGTTTAAATTATTTAATTCTGTATTNTGATGCATTTGAAGGCAATATATACTCCCATGCTTCTTCTTTTGCAAGAATAATGGAAGGAGGTCATGCTCGTCGACTATTACAGGTTATGGTCTCAATTTGCTTTATTAAACAATATTCTTTTATATTTTCTCTAATCTTTTTGAGGGAAGATGCTAATATAAAACGGTTTAAATTATTTAATTCTGTATTGATAAACTATTCATGGTTCTTCCTGCAAAAATTATCTTTTTGTCCGAAACTGTGTATGAACATCACTAGAATTATTATCATTGTTTGCTAAAATTTTTGGTGGTGGTGATGATGTTACCATTATTTTGGAAAATTTTCATTTTGTGGCAGGGTTTTTAATCATATTTTTGTTATGATTAAAATCAAAATACTGATACCAATTGATTCTTAGATGGCTTAATGTACAATGAAAACGATCAGTTTGATAATGTTAATTTGTTGTTTTAACAGAAATATGATAGATAAAGTGCTTTGCTTTTAATCAGTAATAGAATGTTCAGCATCCTAGAAAAAGTTATAAAGGGAAGCAATTACAGAATTCTGTTTTCAAATTGAAAGGAAACTTCTACTACTTTCAAAACATCGATTTAATTCTCGCATTTTTTGTCGTACAGGTTGGACTCAGATCTATTACCGCCGAAGGTCGGGAGCAAGGACGAAGATTTGGCGTGGAGCAGTACGAAATGCGCACATTTTCAAGGGACCGAGAAGTGTTGGAGAACCTGGTATGATTTACAGTCTACATATCTTGGTTTCTATACACATATCACCCTAAACTATTGATAATTTGTATTACAAATTGTGCAGAAACTGGGTGAAGGTGTAAAAGGGGTTTATATCTCTNTGAAGGTCGGGAGCAAGGACGAAGATTTGGCGTGGAGCAGTACGAAATGCGCACATTTTCAAGGGACCGAGAAGTGTTGGAGAACCTGGTATGATTTACAGTCTGCATATCTTGGTTTCTTTACAGATATCACACTAAACTATTGATATTTTGTATTACAAATTGTGCAGAAACTGGGTGAAGGTGTAAAAGGGGTTTATATCTCTGTGGATGTGGACTGCCTTGATCCAGCATTTGCTCCAGGTGTTTCTCATATAGAGCCAGGAGGCTTGTCGTTTCGTGATGTGCTCAATATCCTTCACAATCTGCAGGCTAATGTTGTGGCTGCTGATGTTGTAGAATTCAATCCGCAGCGTGATACTGTTGATGGGATGACTGCTATGGTGGCCGCTAAGTTGGTGAGGGAGCTCACTGCTAAGATTTCTAATTAGACTCTGCAATTCTATGCATATCTGATTTATTGAACTACACATAGAATTGAAGGCTTTGTTTTGTTTTTGAAATACAATTCCTGAATCAGTTCAGCATAGAGTAAATTGTCAGAATAGCCCTCATGATTATTTATAATGAGTCANCTAGACTCTGCAATTCTATGTATATTTGATTTATTGAACTACACATAGAATTAAAGGCTTTGTTTTGTTTTTGAGATACAATTCCTGAATCAGTTCAGCATAGAGTAAATTGTCAGAATAGCCCTCATGATTATTTATAATGAGTCAGTTTAGTTCTGGAGTCCATAAAAATATCAAATTGGCCCCTATAATTTTGAATGGGGGGCTATTTAAACCAATATTGAAAGAGTATGGGAATTAAATTGACATATTTCTGGTTCAGTGTATGTTAAAAGTGAATCAAAATTTATGTAGAAAGAATGGTTATGTGCAGGTGGGGACTGTAGCTTTTTCTGTGTGATATGCTGTTTCAGCAAATTGGCTGAACAATTGCATGTGCATGTTGCAGCAACGATTCTAACTGCAACGAGGGCTCGTACTATTGCCTTTCTAGTGTTTTAACGTTCGTCA
>JXCR01127251.1:5025-16434 GCA_002079205.1 Phalaenopsis hybrid cultivar
TGGTTCCAATGATTTTTCCTACGAATTCATTTAGTTTCTTGTTAAGTCCTAAAAGGAAATTGATGGTTCTCTTCTGTTCAACAATGGTATTGTAAATGGGAGAATCTTATGAGAACCTTTATGTGTATATTTCATATATATCTTGCTGGGGTCAATATTTGAAGAGAGTGTTGAAATATTGAGTAACATTTAACTCACCTTGTGGCAGTTCATGTAATCTAGTTTCAATGTCAAACAATTCAGAGGTGCAGTCAAAACTTGAATAGGTTTTCCTTGGGGCATCCCAAATTTCTTTTATCGTTTTGTGCAAGAGGAAGTTTTCTCTAATTTTCGTGGTCAGGGAGTTGATAAGCTATGACATGGCCATGTGATCTTCAATCTTCTATGTCCGGTGTTTATGAATAGTAACTTCTAGTGCAAAATCTTAAGCGAGATGATCACTTTTTCCTTTGCCACAAATGTGTATGAATACAAATTGAGATCTTTGAAGAAAATTAATATCATGTGATTTCTGAATGGTGATACAGACATAGACTTCAGATGTTGCGGAACCAAACATTCTAAGTTTAGATTCAGACATAACTTCTGAAGAGGAAAAAATAGCTTTCATGTCATATTTGGTCATCATCAAGATTTTCATTGGAGAGAAACTATACGTCGTCAACATAAGTTTTCCACTAGAACAAGAAATTGTATGCTGCTGACACAAAACTTACACTAGAGTGAGAGAAACTATCTATTGCAAATACAAAATTCATTGAAAACTGTCTATCGTCAATACAAATCTTCTGCTAGAGAGTGTGTCTGGATCTAGCCTGTTGGAACTGATTTCTATTAGAAAAAGAGGCTTGGCTGCAAAACCAGGGAAAATGAGAATATTAGAGAGAGAAAATACTGGGATTCCATATCATTGCAAACTACTCGCGTGAAAATAGTGGCCCTATCTCTGTGAATTGCTCGCATGAAAATGACGAGTCACTGCTTGCAGGAAACAAAGCGATGGAAGCAACATCTTTGTTGATTGTTCAATATGAATACAATGAGTCATAAGCGCTTACGGAAACGAAGTAACAAAACCTTGTGGGAGGCTGCGGAAGTTGGGAGAACTAGAGGGAATATCAAATTTGGGATTTCTTCCTTTAACTAAATCAAAACTTATCCCTCAAATAACTCAACTTGAATAACCAAATTTTGTCACAGAAACAGTCCCAACTGTCTCTACAACACTTCAACATGACACCAATAATCAGGAATTTTGCGTCTACACCAAAAGAACCACTGAGCATGCAGAGGACACTACATAGACCAAAGACTATCAAGAGCCATAAATAAGTCCTGCATACGATAATCAAATTGCTATGGATTCCTCAACTCAAGAATTACGCCGATGGTTGAAGACTTTAGTTAACCAACTACACATAAAAAAGCTACTTGATGGTTCACTAGTCATCCAATTGAAATATATGCAGCTTATGGGAAATTGCTACCATCTTACAGGACTTTAGCGACAAATCTTGACAGTGTGCAGGTTTTTAGCTCTATCCAAGAGGCTCTCAAGGTTCAAACATTAAAGCATGCAGTTAAAGAGGAACTTTGGGCTCTAGAAAAGAATAAAGCATGAACACTTATAGAATTACCACATGGGAAAAATCTGGTAGGCTAAAAATGTCTATTCATGATCAAGTATAAATGAGACAGAAGGGTAGATATAAAAATCCAAAATGGTTCCCAAGGGCTCAACAAAGTTATATAGGATTGACCATCAGGAAACATTTGTACTTGTTGTCAAATTTAATTGGGTTCTACTCTCTCTTATAGTAAATCAAGGTTAATCTTTACACCAACTTGATATCAAAAATATCTTTTTGAATAGTGACCTTGGTGAAGAAATCTAGATGACTATACCTCCGACCTTGGAAAATAGCTAGAGCAATAGGTTGGTTTGTAATTTAAAGAAGCCTTTTTGTGGCTTGAAGCAATCTTCTTGAACATGGTTTTCCAAGTTTGCTAAAACAATTATTACAAAAGGATGTCATCAATGTCAAATTGATCATACACTGATTGTTAAATTTAATCCTAAAGACAATTGCTATTCTCATAATATATGTAGATATTATTTTGACAAATGATCACTCAGAGAAAATTATCAGACTAAAGAAGATGCTAATTGAGGAGAGGTAATTGATATGAAATCAATAAATAGATGTTATTAATACGTTTGGGGCAATCTCATCATGTCGAGAAGTAAAAAAAGTAAGTTTTCGTCTCTTGAAATAGTGTTGAATCTGAATTATGCCCTTGCATTAGAAATATGTGAGAGAATGTGGATTCAAAGATTAGGAAGGGAACTTATGGTTGAGACGAAAGACACAACTTCATATTAATGATATTCTCACCAAAGACTACCAAGGGTCAATTATGATGAATAGAAGTCCAAACTTGTTTTGTACAATCATACAAACTAGCTTGAGGGGGAGGAGTAAAAAAGTGCTAATTTGCATGCTTGATCAAGAAAGCATTTATTTTTCACTCAGAATATATTTCAGTAATTGTGTTTCTTTTACTAGACATTCCTATTTGGTGAGATTCCTAATTTAAAAGGATTCCTTTTTCTTATTTTGTGGACCGGTATGATGACCACACTATTATATATGTACTAAGGAGTAATTCATTGAGTAGAGTGAGAAATAAAAGTTTTTCCCATATTTCCACATAAACCATAAAAGTAAATTTAAGTAAACCTAATGAGCCTTTTCCTGGTTTTTATAAGACATATTTTAAGAAAACAACACGGATTACCAATTATTTGGATCTAAAATCATTAAAAAAAGCTGCAATAACAATGAAGATTAAGTCTGGCTGATGCAAGTACCTCAGGTCAAACTCAGACTCTTGACCAGGAATAAATTTCTCTATGGTTGGTCTTTCCAATACCCCGCCTTTACCTGCCCCAGCAGCTGATATTGTCCGGGGAATGCCACAATTCACATAATGTCCCTTATATAAGTGCAGTTTATCACCTGATGTGCATGTGCATTCGATAAGCAACTAATATCGAAAAGATTTGGTCACCACAGAGTAAAGCAATTATCAGAAAAAACTGAAGATAATTTATAATCTATATGATCAACAGAGATGGTTTCTTGCTCAAGGTGAAAATTCAAGGGAAAACAAATTCATAACTCCAGCGACTGGAATCATCCCGAGATATTGAGAGGTGTATAATCATAAGTTCTTAGTCATAATTGAAAAATCTTGCAAAAACATTATTCATATTAATTCACTTAATTGCATTTATTTTTTTGGGCCTCAAGTTAGATATCTAATTTTTGGAATGTGATGAAAGGGTTATTATTTTTTTTTTTTACTTTTTTTTTTGTTTAATCAAGTTTATCACGCTGAAAGTTTCAAAAAATAAGGTCAATTACACAAAGCACAAAATAGAATGTTTGATGCAGCAGATAGTCCGGGACAATTTCATTAGGAACCTCAAAACCTTTTCATGAACTCAAGCAAATATTTGCATTACTGAACATATATTATAAAGAGTACAGAAAAAGCATGAGTGAACCATTTTGGAAGCATATGCATAAATCCAAGTCCGACCCCACTTAGTGGTATATAGGTTTGTTGTTGTTGTTGTTGTTGTTATTGTATGCATAAATCCAAGCATAAAAGTAAATCAACCATAATCATTTCTTTCTATATGCTAAATGCGTTAGTAAACAGGTATAAACATAGTTCCATAGATATCATCATTACAATTAGACATATCATCATTGTAACTCCCATACACCAGCTTTCTAATTGAGCAAACAATGGCATGCATGATAATAGATAAAAAAAAAGCACAATTTAGTTTTTAAACATTGAGATTGATGTTCAAAAGAACCCCTTTCCAGTTGGCTATTTTTTAATACAACATCAACAATAAATGAAATTCCTAGAGACACAGACTGCCATAGTACCGAAATCCATATTCTACTGATTCTATGCCATTATATAACAAGTAAAAAAATACATAAAACTCAATGGGATGAATAAAATTTCAATTATTAAAAGTTTAGCTAATATTTTAGCTATTTAATTAATCACGAACAAGTTAAACAATTAATTGCTCAAGGGTCATTTAATGATCATCAATAAAAAAACTAATTATGTAGTTATTAAACCCAAAATTTGTCAACCTAATTAATCAATTAAACTTGGCAATATTATTGTTTCATTTATATGGTAATTATTAACTAATACCATACTAATTAACCAATTAGTAATTGTTATAGCTACTTTAACAGTATTTAATTCATGATTTACTGCCTGAATCGTTAATTAGTTAATAATTAGCTAATTATAAATCTGAATGAAAAAGTTGGCCCAAGATAGTTGGGGTGAGGCTAATGATGATGAAGAAAGATCTCATCCCAACTTTATGCACACCAAGCCAAAGAATGAAAGAGCTCTAGCTAAAGTGATATGCTCTTTGGTATTCTTCTCAATTACTGATTGTGTATTTCTTATTAGAAACTTGATTAACATTGCATAAATTGGGCACAAACAATGAAATCAACTTCACAACTAAATTTTCCCCAATCTCTGATGATATTCGGATTTAAGCCTTTTTCTTTTCATTTTTATAAGTTGTAGCCTTCATTGCTACACTGCTAAGACCTTGTAAGTTTTCGCTGCTACTGTTTTCTTTCGTTCTTTCACCTAATTTCTCATATGTAGTCGTCATCGCTACAATCTCATTTCTGTTCAACTTTCTTTTTGCAACCAATTACTTCGAACAACTTAAAATATTTTGATGAATTTTAATTGCCTAGAGTACTTAAAACAACATTCTGATATTTAGTAGTTTAGCACTATAATTTGGCATCACACGCATATTGACAATCTGTGTATCTAAAGAGTAGTCAAAAGTTCTTCATAGATTATGTCAATTTCACTTACAACTTTATAAGATAAGAAATACCTAATAAGCATGTCATACTTCAATGTAGTAAGACCGAGCTTCTCGGATCAATTGAAGAAGAAATAAAAATATTGTTGAGCATATCATAATTAGAAATGAAGTTGGAAGATTATAGAAAATAGAGAAGAAAATGTACATAAAATAGAATGAGATGGTTTTGTCCTAGTTGAGGTAGAAATGAGAAAGTAGTAAATTGAGAAACTGAAACTTAAGTAAAAATGGCTCAAAATAAAAGGTTACAACTAATATGGATGACTAGCTTAAGAAGAAACCTAGCAGGAACACAATTGGACTGCTTGAACTAAAACCTTAAGATTTAGAAGGAAGCCAAATAAATTGAAGGAATATTCCTAAAATTATTAGGAATTAAAGTGGAATCTAAGTCAGAAGAATAAAGCAGCTCGAAGTATTCAATGTCCAAGTGAATCCCAATACCATAGACAAACATAAATATCAATTCCCTTCCAAATCTGCCACTTTTTGAAATGCATCCCAACAAAATACAATGATAGCTTGAAACCAAGAACATTCAAAAGTAAAACTGTGAATTGAAGGAAAATTCCTTTCCAATGAGCCCGAGTACAAGACAAATTTTAGTTATGTCGAGCATGTTAAAAATGAGAATTGAGATGTATGCATACAAAATAATGAACAAAATGATTACTGATTAAAATAAACTTAATGTTTTGTGTCATTAACTTCATTAATTGATTTGGACATATACACAAACAATATAAAATGAACACATCAGATTGTTAAATGAAGTTAATGCATGATTAAGAAAAAAATGGGTGAATCTGAGAAAATATAATAAAAAGTTTTTTTTAAATATTTAACAAAATAAGCATAACATGCCATGCATCACTTACCGAGAACAAATGAAAATGAGGATCCATAAAATAGTTGGGATAAAAATAACTAGAATAATGATAATAATAAGAAATGTTTGAGTAAGAAAAAATAAAACAAACCTATTCAAGCTTTACGTGAGAACCAATCATAACAAATGAACCTCAATTATATATTAACTTATTCCCAAATTTGTCACGTTGGAAAGTGCATCTCCAGAACATGTAATTAGAACTAAACCTCAATATTGAGAAACAAACCCAAAAAATAAAGGAAATTTCATCCTATTAGCAGAAGCACAGGTGGGATTTCATCTTAGAACTCCATAATTATAACCATTCCATCTCCATGCAAGCATTAATGACAGTGAATCAACCAAATATCAACTCGTTCTCAAATTTACTTCCCAAAATGTATCTGAAGAGCATGCAACCAAAGTTAGAACCTCAAGTTTCAGAAGCAAAACTAAAAATTGAAAAAAAAAGTCTTCCAAAATTAGCAGGTTACAAGTGGCCTTCCATTCAAACGAATAAAATAACTCCAAAAAGTCAATCTCAAGTGAGTGAAAGAACCCCAAATTCCACTCGTTCCCAAATCTCTCACTTCCCCAAATGCATCACAACAAGAAGCAATCATAACTCCAGCCACAAGAATCAGAAACAAACTCAATAATTAAAAGTAATTTCTACCAACTAGCAGAAACACAAGCATGGTTTCAAACAGGAATTGAACCCCAATTTCAGCACCTTACCAAACATCTCACTCGCAATTAGAACTCAAAATTTAAGTTTCAGGAGAGAATCAAAAATAAAAATTTCCTACAATTAGAAGGAGCAAATAATAAAACAACCCTATTCAATCTCCAAAAAGTAGCAAGTGAATCCCGAATACCAACACCTTCCCGAATCTCTTAAATTTAAAAATGCATGCCAAAATGATATCATCATCGGAACTCAAACCTCCAGATTCAAAGGGAAAAACCAGAAACTGAATGAAAATTCTCCAACTAGAAGCAACAAAAGTAATGATTCAGTGAGAAGAACAACTGATTGCCCTCCGAGTGAGCAAAACAGCACAAAGGAACCAACAACCGCAATAATCTACAAGATTTAACAATGGAATCCACCTGTAATGGCCCCACAACGAATAAAAGCGGGAAAAAACGAGATAGATTAAATAAAGCGGATAGAAGTCAATGAAGACGAGGAGGGAACCTGGTCTGCAACTGAGTACGTGACCTGGAGGCAGCGCAATCCGACCGGAGATGGCCGTCGCCATGCACTTTCTTCGCAGTAAGAAAAACGATATGTGAGCCTAGAGCTGGAATGGCTACATCCCAACAAACAACAGGGTAGCAGAAATTTAAGAGACAGCGAGAGAATATCCGGCTCTGTCAGCAGTAAGCTTGGCTTCGTGTGTGGCGTGTGGTTCACCGTGCGGTCGTGCTTGAGATCGATGCTTCCTTTAACGGTTCAGATTGCCCCAGCGAAATTGATGGCTGGATTGCAAGGATAGAATGTGATTTACAATTTTGCGTCCTTAATTAAAGTTGGTTGATTTCATTATGTATGGAATAAACGTTTTGCATGTTTAAAATGACTATTGAAACAAAAATTAAGCACCCACACAAACCAATATAACTAATGTTCGTGTTCGATTTATTTGAAATAGACTTGTGTTCGAAATTATTTGTGAAGTTATTATTCGTGTTCGGTTCCATTTGTTCGAAATTAGCTGAATTATTTGAATTGCTCTAATTGTTCAAAATGTTTGAATCGTTTGAATTGTTAGCATTTGTTTGAATTATTTGAAATTGTTCAAAATTATTTATATTATTTGAATTGCTGAATAAACAATAATTTAATTATTAATTCTCAAACTACCAAAAATAATAAATAACATTTGAAACTGAATCAAAACTTCAACAAAAATATCTTTTCATCTTTAGTCATTATATCCAATTATTCAAGCAAATAATCTCTTTCATAAAAAGATAAGAAAAGAAAACTTGTCAATTCAACCAATAATATAAATTCCAACTAAGCTCTATGCATACTAAGTATATGAGCCAATCTAAATTCAATACATGCATGCAGTTGAATTTACAATACTTTACACAGTTCAACAACACATTTATTCAGCCCTATTTATCCTCCATGAAAGCACATATACTCACCTACTCCATGTGACCTTGAGGAAAATATTAAACCCCCTCTCCAACACGCAGAATCTCAACTAGTGGCTCACCCTTTTTGACCGAAATTGAGCGCGAAAATAAATATAAAACTCCTCAAGCTGCAGAAAGTAGATGTAAAAATTCAGAGTAATAAATAAGACAATTAGAAGAAGTAAAAAAAATCATGAGATCAACATAACCATCATAGCTCTGCCCTTCCTGTACCAAATCAAAACAATCAACCAAAGCCTACTATGTCTTCAAATAAATAATGATTTTTTTTAGAATAATTAACGGCTTAGATTTACCAAAGCCTACTCTATCTTTACTTAGGAGTTGGGGCGGCTGATTTTTTGGGCCACCGTAGCCCAGAAAAAAAAAAACTTGTTATAAAAAGATGATCGTCGAATAAATGTTAATATTATGTCAATCGAGCCACTTTGAACCAATTCAAACAAAATCTATCAAAGTTAAGGTCGAAAACATTCAAAATCCCCTTTTTTAAAGGAACGACCTGACATTTAGGTATGTATTCTTTTGCCTTCATTTAATCCATTACAGTTCAATTGTTCAACATAAAACAGATTGCGGATTTGCAGCTGGCAACATCATCCAAACTGCAATGATTTAAGACTAAGTTCATGAACGAGAAAACAAAAAATTATATACATATAAAAAAAAAGCAATTTTTTAGGAGAGGATGGGAAAATTTTCAACATATACATATAAATAGCATCAATGCATGCTCAATATGTCAATATATCTCATTAAGTTCTCATAATTAGTTCAGTTGTTTGAAGGAAAGAAAAAAAAGAAGAAGATTTACTTGCTTGCCATCAATTCTTATGTATTTACATATCTAACACCAAAACTTCAAATTTTACATATATAACCCATGCATGAAAAGCTATATTTCAATTTATAAAAGTTAAAATAATGATCTTTTTGATGTGGGATCAAATATTTGTATAAATGTTAAAAAGCAAAGTTTAGGTGTTAGATATGTAAATAAATAAGAATTGGGTGGTGTGTTTGTACATGCCCCAAGAAGAAAAAAAAACAATAGTACTGGATCCACTTATATTACGTCTTGTATTTATTTTTCTCTTGAAAGAACACATAGGTGAAAGAATACATGCAATGTATATGCACAAAACTACAACAAAGGTACCATATGAAGTTTTGAACCCTTTCTTTAGCCACAAAATTCGATCATATGAATGACATGTCCACTTTTCAACCTCTTTCTTTTAATTGTGAAGAAAAACTTGATAGAATTGTAGAGCGGATGAAGCAGAAAGTATACCTTCCATGAGGCAGTTGAAACACTCTCATTGAAAATGATTTTGGTTCAAGGTAACAATTTGAGAAACTGTAACCAACAATTTTCAAGATGGCAAGGGCACAATATGTGCTGGCTAGGTGTCTACAATTGCTAATAGGATAAGTAAGGTGACATATATGTAAAAATTGAGATTTAAATGCTAGATGGTAAATACAAAAGAATTAAGTGGCATACTGGCATGTATGTAAATATTCCATAAAGTTAACAGTACAAACAATACTCCATTCAATAGCTTCAACTAATGAATCAATGTAACATACCATTTCACCGTCATTAAAAGTGTTTGGAGGTGTGGAACCACAAAATCCATAGAATTGTTCTGAAGCAAGCTGACATCCTGAAAAAGATTCTGATATTATGATTAATAAAATTGGAATGATAAGATCAATTCCATTGAAAATTAACCAATACTAAATTTGAGTCATTTTTCTGATGCATTTCACATTCAACGAGCTCATGAAAGTCAATCATGTCATGAACTAGCACGTTTGATTGAATAAAATGGATGAGATTTAAATGAGTCATTCACATTTCCCTTGAAGGAGTTCCAATTGCAGCTCCAGTTGGAGTCTCTGTCTCTACAAGCAGGTTTAGATGTTAAGGAGGCGAGGAGAATAGAGGAACTCAACCAAGGACTAAATGTTCAAATCTTGTCCACTACTGTGAACAATATTAAAACTACACTTCAAAGATTGATGCATTGATTTTCAGTTACGCATCAAACTAACTCAACAACGTATGAATTTTGGAGGCGTATATAAGACCTAGGCACCCAGAGGGGGAGATGTCAGACAAATTCCCAACTTGACCCTTAGCCCAAGTGTGATATTTGGTTCTTGACTCAAATCTCCTTTTGGGGGAGATGGATGGATGGATTGTTAGAGTGTGGATGATTTTGAAAAGAGAATTGGATCTGCTGAATCTGCATCTTACTCCTGCTATAACCGAAAGAACATCTCCTGAATCTGCACCTGACCGCTTTGTAGCTAGACTAGCATCTGCTGACTTGTCCTCCCTCTGGCTGTCACTGGCATGCTACTCCTTCTTCTTCAAAGCTTGAAATCTCTCTGACGCTCCACACCTTTTCTTCTTTTAGAATCAAACTCTTGCCTCGATGAGTTGAAGGTTTGTGACTCTTTCGCTTTGACCCTCACTTCAAAAACATTATTAAAATTTCCATTCTATGCCTTTCAAATTCAATCTTTCTCTNTTCTTCTTTTAGAATCAAACTCTTGCCTCGATGAGTTGAAGGTTTGTGACTCCTTCGCTTTGACCCTCACTTCAAAAACATTATTAAAATTTCCATTCTATGCCTTTCAAATTCAATCTTTCTCTTAAATTAGTTACATGCTTGCAAATTAACCCCACAAGTTTGCTATTTTTTTTTCAATTCTACAGTCAACTAAGAAAAAAATTAAATCTTTGATTAATTTGCATGCTCAAAAGAATAATTCCAATATGAAAACCAATTTTTTGGCTTCTTATAAAACATCGGGATTCTCATAAAAGAATAAGAGCAAAGGAGATTACTCATCCTGCCTACACAATAAACAAATTGAAGGAAAGATAAGCCCTTTCAGTNTCAATTCTACAGTCAACAAAGAAAAAAATTAAAACCTTGATTAATTTGCATGCTCGAAAGAATAATTCCAATATGAAAACCAATTTTTTGGCTTCTCATAAAACATCAGGATTCTCATAAATAAATAAGAGCAAAGGAGATTACTCATCCTGCCTACACAATAAACAAATTGAAGGAAAGATAAGCCCTTTCAGTTTTAAAGAATCATCCATTGAATAAAAATTAAATTGACGCTTCCATGCAAATAATGCCTCAGAGTGCTTCAACATATTATCCCAAACAATAGCAATTTCCTGCACCATATCAAAAGCATGAATTTTTTGAGAAATATATTTAGAAATAAAACCAACCTGCATTTTTTTCACTTGAGCATAATCTAGTTTGTCTCTATCATGTATAGGGATAGTATGAATGAAGCTCATCCAGTCNCACTTGAGCATAATCTAGTTTGTCTCTATCATGTATAGGGATAGTATGAATGAAGC
>JXCR01127256.1:0-16395 GCA_002079205.1 Phalaenopsis hybrid cultivar
GTTGATTCATGTATATGATCACCATTTTTCTTTTGGGTTATGCTTCTCATTGGTGATTTCTTTTTAACAAGAGGAGGATAACTGAGGTTGACAAAAAAAAGATTGTTATACATACTTCCATTTTGATCATGTTCATAGGTTTCTTTTGGCAAATGTATTCAGAGTGCAAACTCGTCCTAAAGTGATCCTGAGGCATGGTGTACATCCCACAACTTATGAGAACCTGCCTGTGTGCGTGCGTGCGAGTGATATATATATCTATATATATATATATAATGTATGTTCATATTTTATTCGGGATTATCTTATGTATCATGTCATGATGAAAGTATTCAATTTTGAATGCTTTTCCTGTTGATGGATGCTAGGTATACCTTCTTGTTGTCTGAAAACAGCACGAACTTACCGTTCATCATCTGCCATATTCAATGCTCAAAAGCTGAAAATTTCATCACCTTGTTGGAGCTTATTTCATGCTTTCCAGTATTTTTGTCTATCAATTGTTTTTAATGATCAGCTAAAGTTTTTTTTTAAACCATTTTGAGGCTGTAATGTTAAACTTGATGCTGCTATTGTTGTTGATAATCTGACTGTCGTGTATATATGGCTTATTTAATACATTGTTTTGGTTCCGTTATGCAGGCTGTAATTGTTGGACCTATCCTGAGTATTAGTTTCTGCTCCTTTGTTATATGCATCGTATGGTTGGTTCAATACATTTTTTTTGCTCAGTTATGCTGGTTGTAATTTTTAGACTTATCCTGATTATCACATGACTTGCTGCTGATATGTTGGCATGCCTAAGCCTACTTACAAAATTATGTGCTTTATGATATTGATGTTTGATTATTGTAATCTTTGTTGCCATATTTCATTTACTTACATTTATAGGAATGAGTTGTTTTTCGTAATTAAACTGCATTTTTTATTCGTTTTTGGTCACTAGCTTATCTGGAAACTCTGAGAACTTGTTTTATTTGATTCTCATTTGACTTTTGTTGTTATATTCTGTCAGAAGGTTCCCATGCGATCATCGCAACGCTCCAATACATACAACCAGCACTCATTTCGGCCTCCTCGTGGACCTGCACCAGTAACTCAATGGGGCCCTCGTGGGGCAAATCTAACTCATCAGACAACTGGCTATAATCATCAGCAGAGAGGTATGCATACACCTCAGACAGCACAACATGGTAGTTATTCCCAGCATCAGGCCCCTCCAAGAGGCGGCTGGGAGCAGCAGAGGCCTGCAGCTGCCCCTTTGCAGACTGCTCCTCCATCATCTGGAGGCTATGGTTACTATAACCACCAAGGTGGTGGTCCTGTCCCTAACACCCAACCATCAAACCCATTGTCTGGACCCCTTTCTACCTCAACGCCTGCTCCTATCAACTATAACTATGGTCAGTCACAAGCACCTGATGGCTATGGACATCAAACACCTTATTCACAGCCTCCACCTGCTCAGCCGAACTATGGACATGGCTATAGTGAGCCCAACCTCTATTCTCAACAGCCGCCTGTGGGCTCTCAGCCTGGAATGTATGGACAGCCATCCGCTACACCTTCGTCATACGGCCCACCTCGAGGTCCTCAGCCAGGAGACTTGATGTATCAAGGTCCTCCAAGTCAATATCCATCAAATTTGCCAATGTCACAGCCATATCCATATGGTTCCAATGCCCCCGCACAACAGGCTCCCCCGTATGGCCAGTCCTACTCTGGTCATGCAGACGGAGGATACTCCCAGCAACCCTCCACAGTTTATCCTCAACATGGTGTTCAAAATGCTCCTGGATATAGCCAAGCTGGTCAAGCAGCTCCTGCACCATATGCTCAGCAAGTAGTTCCTCAGTCTGGTGGTTACAGTCAGTACCCTTCATCTCAGCCAACCTATGGTGACCAGACATCTCAGGCCAATGTGAACTATGGATATCAAGGAGGGGCTCCAGATGCAGGATATGCAGCAAATGTACCTAGCGCTGGTTATGCAGTTCCACAACCTGCCAGCAACCAGCCAGTTTATTCCCAGCCTCAAATGAATCCATCTGGCTATTACGATCAGTCAATGCCTCCGCAATCGGGCCTTGGTGGTGCTCCTACTGCTCCAGCTGGTTATGGAACCAATGTTTCTCCACAGCCCGCATATGGTGGTCAGTATGATGCAACTCAGATGTATGGTGCGCACCAATAATGCTTTTTAACTAATGTTTGTAGACTTGGACCTGAATCATCTATTTGTAGCCACTTTATATCAGTATCTAATATTTTCTTAAGTTTAGTGTTATGCTGGTTTTGCAGTATCATGTGTACCAGCTGGAGTTGTAGTTGTCAACTGTTTTGCGATTCTGTTTATTTGGACAAGTTGTTGTTTAAGATAGGGATTATTTACTAGTAGATCGCTTGAATTTTAAGCTCTCGTCTTCTTTCTGGATGGTCAAGGATAATGCATGTAGTTACTGCATTTTATGATCTTTCACAAATCCATATTGCTGGCTTGCTAGTTGAATTTTGAGGCCATGATTCAGCTTGTATGCTAGTGTTAAAAATATTGGTTTGGTGTTATCGAACCAGTGAGAAGATGGATAGAGAGATGGTCCGTCAATGTGCAGCCATCCATGGCCATCAAATATCAAAATTTATGGTAAAACACCAACCCAGATTTTTCATTTTTATAAAATTCTCAATTGTGGCATGTGTAAATATTTCATTTTGGTAGTTCAAAAAAAAAAAAGATTAATGTATAAATATCAATGTTTTATGGGGTCTATGAATTATTCCTTTTTTTAACCTTGGTACAAGGGATATTAGGATGGCTTTTTAAGCAGAAGCTTGTTTTTGGCTATATGAACTTCCTATGCATGTTTTATATTTAGGTGCTTCGTGTTGCGTACCTTGGCCTGTTGGTTGGCTTCTTCGGTATAATACCCGTCAGGACAGGGGTTCAAATCCACTCTAACGTACTTGGCCTTAAAGAGGTGGTACTCGAATTGTTAGACACATTAGGAGTGGCTTGAGGGTCGTATAATAGCCTATGGCCAAGGAAAAAAAAAAGGTGCTTCAAGATGTCTACTATTTTCAATCTATCCTATATCACGTTTGTTGAATAAAATACATTCATTGGTACATCATTCTATCGCGCATTCATTAAGAATTGATTTGGAGGAAATTTTAATCCTAAGAAAAAGAGTTGATGTCAAATTATTAATTAGATTGTCATGTGGCACAAGGTGACAAAAGCAAAAATAAAAAATAAAATGATCACTCATAACTTATTAAAGAAACAGGAGGTTTTTCAGGATTTATCATTTTTGTATCATTTACATTTATAGATTTGTCAGGTAAGTCTGTTTAAATGCAAATGTTTTGATGATATGTAAAGACTTGAAAATTTAAACTTCATATTCTAAATGTTTGAATGTCAGATTCAAGATTTTGGAATTTTGAAGATTGAATTTTCAGATTAATATCAACTTAATTATGCAAATAAGTTTTATTTTGATTAATTAAAAGAAATATTTATTTTGGCCTCTTGCATGTTCAGCTCTTTCTTGGAGAAGTTTGTAGTTACTGCTTAGTTACAATTTCATTGAGATCAGCCTTTTCGTTCTCTCTCTTTCTTTTTTTTTTTTTTCTAGTATTTGAATTATCGCTTGTGAAGAACTTTTTGTGTATTTTGGAGGAACTGACAAAAAAAAACTTCAATTTTGATTTTGATAATGAGTGAGAATGCTCATGCAGTGGCTTGATGGCCGGTATTATTTCTTTTTTAGTGATTAGATGATATTTGATGCATGTAGGAATTGAGCTATATTGGGATCATTGGATTTGTCTTGCTAAGATGCTTGATTTGATTAGAAGTTATCATATTCAGAGTTCATTTGTTGTTTCAATTATGTCCGCAAAGCTTCTAAAAACGGTTTAACAGCTTGATTTGGGCTTGATTGGATTCAAATTGAGTCATTTTTGGTACCATTGAGTTTGTCTCGTTGAGTCAGTTAGTTTGGTTGTGAGTTTGTTAAAATCGGAGCTCTAAATGAGTTGTGATCGAAGTTTGAACGTTTCTTGCTAAAAAAAATTATCTCAAGATTTCTTTAATGTCTTGAGATTAGAGCCATATAACAGGTATTCATGCGGAATGATAGAGATTTGTGTTGAATGATAGGGCCACATTGCAAGGCGACCCCTCGCTAATGGATGCGCTCCTTCGTACACCACCTCCCTACTCAATATACACCTCTCCTCACTCACTTGACTCATGATGACTTATCACTTTGACCCTTCCTCCTCCTCATGTCTACCCTGTTCCACTTTCGTATTTGGTGCTCAATCGGTTGGTGTCTTCCTTCTCTAGAGTTCCCTCATAATCACCCACTATAAGCTTCTCTTATCTTCTTCTCCTTTCTGCATTTGTTCTTCTATTCTCCCTTTTTCTTCTCCGCCGACCTCCTCCTTCTCTGTTCTCTGCCTTTCTTCTCTAACTTTCTTGTTTCTTCTCTCATCCTCTTCAATCTTCTTCTCCTCTTCTTCTTTCTCCTCTTCCACTTCATACTTCTTCTCATTTCTCCATACTCATTTTTAAGCATGTGTTAGTACAAGTTATCCATGTATTTCTTATGATAAAAGCATGTGCTAGTGTAATTCGTTTGTCCTTCTTATGTTATGATCATTTTTTATTATAATTTACAATGCTTAGATTTTTCATATATGTAAATTTTCACCATATGTAGATCCTCCATATGTATAATCTTCACAATGTGTGTATATATATATATATATATCTCCATGTACATGTTCCCATCTTCATATATGGACTTGTAATTTTATCTATGTGAAATTTTCCTCATGTAAAATATTTTTTTTGTTTGTTAAGTAATCTCTCATATGTTAATCACACAACCTCTTTGTGAATATAATAAAAATGTATTACTTATATGTGCATGTGGTAAAAAAAATAATAATAATAATTTTAAATAATTAATGAAAATTAAAACAAATTAAAAGACAATTTCAAAATTTTTTGAGAAAATTTAAAACAACTTGAAAAATGANATATATATATATATATATACATATATATCTCCATGTACATGTTCCCATCTTCATATATGGACTTGTAATTTTATCTATGTGAAAATTTCCTCATGTAAAATATTTTTTTTGTTTGTTAAGTAATCTCTCATATGTTAATCACACGACCTCTTTGTGAATATAATAAAAATGTATTACTTATATGTGCATGTGGTAAAAAAATAATAATAATAAATTTAAATAATTAATGGAAATTAAAACAAATTAAAAGACAATTTCAAAATTTTTTGAGAAAATTTAAAACAACTTGAAAAATGAATATTGAAACCCATGAATTGAAAATTAAAACTATTAAAAAAAACAATTGGGAAATAGTTTTACACATTAAAAGAAGTTTAAAATATAATTCAAAACAATTACAAATATTGAAATGTTTAAAAATAAATTAAAAAATATATAAAATAGTTTAAGACACTTGAATAAATTATTTAAATAATGTTAAACAATTTTAAAATAACAAAAAAATAATAATTTGAGACATTTAAAAATAATTTAAAATAAATTAAAACATTTAAAATAATTTTAAAATAACATAAAGCAATTTATAAATAACTTAAAATTAATTTTAAATATTTAAACATAAAAAACATTAATTAAAAATAAATAATAATTTAAAAAAACTTTAAAATAATTTTAATTATTTAAGACATTTATAATTGATTTAAAATAACTTAAAACATTTAAAACAACTTTAAAAATAATTTGAACTTAATTTTAAAATAATTTAAAATATTTGAAAGTAAATAAAAATAATTTAAAAGCAATTTAAACATTTAAAAAGATAATTTAAAATTTAATTTAAAACAATTCAAAATAATTTAAAATTTAAAGGCATTAAAATAATTTAGAAGATAGTTCAAAACATTTAAACTAATTAAAAATAATTAAAAATAATTTAAAATAACATGAATCAATTCAAAACAACTTTGAAATAATTTTAAATGTTTTTAAAATAAATATAGAGTATTTACCATTTGAAAATAAATCAAAACAGCTTAAGATAATTTAGAAATAATTTAAAACCAATTTAAACCAATTTAAAAATAGTTGGAAACCTTTTTGAAATAATTTAAGAAAAATTTTAAAAATAGTTTAAACAATTTAAAGTAATTTAAATTGATTATAAATAAATTAAAACTAATTTAAAATAACCTAAAATAATTCAAGAACAAGTTATAACAACTTAAAGACATAAATCAAATAGAATCTTAAAACACTTAAATTAAGCGACTTAAAATACCTTTACTAAGTAGCTTAAAGCACTTTAACTAAATAACTTAAGATAACTTGAACACTTAGATTAAGATCACTTAGACACGTAAACCAAATAACATATGAAGACACTTAAACCAAAACAACTCAAAAGGACTTAAACTTCCAAAATAAAGCTTTCAAAGCTCAAAACGATTTGAACCTCTAAATTCCAACCATTTAAAATCTAAATTTTTAAAAGACACTAATAGCATAAGCTTAATAATGACACATGAAGTTCAACATAAAACTTCACATTAACTGAACATAAGGACAAAGCAGAATGGAAAATACTACCCTAGAAAACTAATGACAAATTACTAAACATAAAAACCCTGATAATCACAATTGACCAACAAACCTGGAACTAAAATAACCTATCAATTAAATAACTTAAATCACAAAAACCAAACCTAAGTCAATCAATCAAGAACCCTAGGTTAGTTAATGCAAAAACGAAATATAGGATCATACATAACTTAGCTTAATCCAATTTAGAAGCCTATGTTAGACTACTAGGTACCCTAGTTTGAGTTAAGGTGAAGAACCTATAAAATAAAAAGTCTTTCCCCTTAAAATTGTGTATGCTCCATGGGATGAAGTAACTCATGATTGCCGACAAATGTACATATGACCAACTTTAGCTAAGAAACTCTCAGCTTGTCATTTCTATGGTGCTAAGTGAAGATTTCTGGTTATAAGGTTGGTTCATGGTTGAAGGACGCCAATGCACCCGAGATGAAAAAAAAGTTATTGAAATCTTGACTGGGGGCATTATTCCTAAGTTTTAGGTTACTCCTTCTATTTGAATTTATTATAGAGTTTAGATTTAAGCCAAAATTAGAATTTCGCCTCAATCTAATAATTCTTCATACCCAAATCTATCCCCTTAATTTAAGCATCACTTCAACTCATACCCTTCAAAATTTAATCTTTCAAATTGGCCTTCCCAATTCAAACTTTCAAACCAAACTTATCCAATCTATTTTTAACTTCCTTTAATTTTATTCCGATCTCAATCAAACTCAATCTCTTGAATGATTATCAAGTCTGAATCTCTTATGCAAACCCTCCATGTGATGGTCAAACCACCTCTTATCGTCCCTTCCATGACAACATCATTTGAATTGTAAGTCCTGACTTTTGAACTCAATCTCTTTGGAAAATTATGAATTTGGATCCATTCAAACCCTTCTTACACTTGTAAGATATGGGAATAAATCCTAGTTCACATAAACCCATAAATCTTAAAGATTTTCACCATCTAAACGATTAGATTGATTTCAATGTAATACTTACCCCCCTCTTGGTGGTATATTTTTCTTCAGATGGCGTATCTAGTTATTTATATAGAAATATATTGAAATCTAGGTGGACATAATCGAAAAAAAAATAAAAAATAAAAAAAAAACAAAAAAAAATTCCACCAATCATTTTTGACTTCTCTCTTCTGGGAATCTAAGTTTTTTGACTTCAAATAAATGTTTTGCTGCTTAATTGGGATAACATTCTCATAATCTCCTGATTTACATTTCTTATTAAGATTATTTTTCATTAACTTTACATAATTATGCATTTATTCTAAAACTCCTATAAATAGAATGTCAATCATAAATTTTTTGAAAACTTATAGAAACTTAGAGAACCGTTGGTCCAACTAATGTTTTTATTGTCCTTAAGAAAAAGATGGTGTTGGTCTTTCAGTTTCTCTCATAGAAGGTGGGTTTTTTTCTTAAATCTGATGAAGGTTTATCTCTAATTCTCCAATATTCAAACTTTTCTATGATAGTCTCTTCCCTACTTACCTCCTTTAGCTCATTTCCACTCGTAAGCTTCATGGCTTTATATTGCTCCTTCTTATTTCCTTTTAGATTCACTTCAATGTTACTTGGTTAGGTCCCTTGGTGCCTAATATTTAATGAATTTGCTAACTGACCATTTTCTTTCTTTAAATTTTGAATTGGAAGTGAATCTTGGCGGGTAAGTGGGTCTCGAGTTATTAAAATTATTTCTTTGATTATTCTAATTTCCTAAGGAGTTTTGTTGCAACCACATTGATGATTTTGTACTTTGGTTATTATTTCAATTAAAGCTTGAGTGTTTTTTTTCAGAAATGATTATAAGTGTTAAAACACGAGCTATTGGTTTTATAATAATGGCATTCATTGACTCCAGAGATGCTACATTAGGATCTTCTAGCCATTCATATACATTTTCCTTATTCACTACTAATACTTGCATTAAAATTTACCTTAAGTTATCTATCTTTTTAGATATAACAACCAACTATGAAGTCAAAATAGATCACACATCCTGCTTATGAATACTAACCACTTTCTTAAGTTAAACTCTTTTAGAAGACCAATGGAAATTATTTACAATCATTTCTTCAATAAGTGCAAAAGCCTCCTTAAAATACTATTAATTGCTTGAAAATTTAATTGTATTTTAGAGTTCATTTGGTTCTTATGATTTCTCCTTGATGATTAATCATGATTAATCATGTCTTATTACATTACAAAATTCTCCTCCATATAAAAATATAATCCCTATTTTTATAAACAATTTTACATTTTTTTGCATCACCAACTTAGTTCGGGTGAAAAAGGAAGACGAAATGGCTTTAGGGCTTTCAGTGAATTATGACACCAGTCTCTTGGATCAAGGAAGGAAAATAAAATTAGTGTGATTTCAGGCATGGAGGGTGACTTTTCCTAACTAAATAGGAAGATAATTTAGGGTACTGACCTGGCTAGAATGTTGAGGGAGACCCTGGGCGCTACGAAGAAATATTACATCAGTACTACGCACGTTATTTTTAAGTGTGTAACCAATCAAAACACGCCACGACATCTCACGCGGCGGAGTAAGAAAAACGACACAGTAACACGGAGAATATTCCCTCCTGTGTTATTCATGTGTTATTGCGCGTTATTAATGTGTTATTGCGCGTTATTAATGTGTTATTGCATGTTATTAATGTGTTATTGATGTGTTATTCTGTTATTATAACACCAAGAATATTCTCAGGATACAATAACACATGAATAACACACAATAACACTTGAATAACACGGGAAATATTGAGAAAAAAACGGCGCAGTAATACGGTAGAATATTCTCTCCCGTGTTATTCTTGTGTTATTGTGTGTTATTCATGTGTTATTGTGTTATTATAACACCAGGAATATTCCCAGGATACAATAACACATGTATAACACACAATAACACATGAATAACACGGGGGAGAATATTCCCCGTGTTACTACGCCATTTTTTTTTCTGCTTCGCGCGGGGTATCGTGACGTGATTTCATTGGGTACGCACGTTACTCTACGTGCGTAGTACTGATGTAATATTTTTTTCGGGCGCTACAGCTTCGGGATGAGGAGTAAATGATAATGGAGATGTAGAGGCTTCAGGTGGAGCAATGCGTCGTTTTGTGGATAAGGGCAGAATTTTGCGCACTATAATTTTAGAGAAGTAGATAATAAAATAGGTTAGAGTGATATATTTGTGATATAAAAGTATATTATATACCATACATGTAAATAGAGATATTTAAGTGTGAAATATATGAATAGGGAACTTTGAAGTGCTATGTATGTAAATTGCCTTTTAAATGAATCTCATAAGAAATAAAAGTTAAATTGGCCCTAATATTTTGTGCATATATAAATTAAAAAAGTCTACAGTTCGACTACCCTATCATTCAGGTCGGTGAGGACTTATGGTCCTTGTGTCAGCGTGATACATTCGACTGACTCTGTTGCTTTGGGGCAATTGGTCGGCCTTATAATTCTTTTGTCATCCAAATTTCGTTCGGTTATTTAGACTTTGTTCAGTTGGCTTGAGTCAGTCAGTAGGTTGTCTCGGTCTGACTATCAACTGTTGAACATTGGATGAGAAACTCAAGTTGCTGGGGCATAACTAGGCCGTTAGGCAGGAAAAATTATTCCATACGGATCCGTAGATCACCTGATCTACGGTCCCGATGTATTTCGGTAGGTCCCACCGAATTTTTTTTCTTTTTTTTTTAAAAAATGGAAATAATCCTGACCGTAGATCACAGTGATCTACGATCATGATCGGACACCGCATGCAGAGATGCATGCGGTGTCCGCACGCAATAATTGCTCGTTAGGCAGTGGGTAAATCACCATAGATAATTTATCCATTATGACAAGAAGTTTGTCTGAAAGATTCAATAAATGTTTGGTGATAAGATCCTTGGGCCTCCGAAGAGTCTTGGAATCTTCTGCGAGGCGTCTGGTGACACTTGGACCCGCATCATATTGGTTTCTTTCCTCAGTTAGATAAGTCTTGATATTTCACTAGGGTGACCTTCGTTCAACCGATCCGAATCTTATTCTGAGGTGGTTGCAGCTAGTCAGCGGGACCCGCTGGTTAATCCTTGACAGTTCTTTTGTCTTGCTGTCCGTTGAATTTCTTCGAGATTCGTGCCGACACATTTCTGACTTATGATTGCAATATTTTAACTGAGACGTTAAAGATTTGAGTGTTATACATATAAATATGAAAGTATATACATATAGACATCATATAATGATTTATTTATTTACAATCTTGATGAATTAGAAAGCTCTTCCGCGGGCCTCCAACCCAACTAAAGACAAAAAGAGGATGAAGAAACCAAAAAAGTCAAATTGATCCTAAAGATTTTTAGATAACTTAAATCATCATATAAAATTGCTCGTGGATCACGATCCAAGCATAATAATTATTATTTTTTTTTGGGAAATTTACATACATACCACAAAATTCTTATATATTTACGTATCTGACACTTGAAATTTGATATTTACACTTATAAAATCTTGCATCATATTTCTTTGCATTAAAATATGTATCTCGTTTTCAAAAAAAAATAAAAAATAAATAAATAAAATATTTTGAATGTGATGTTTGTGATTTAAGTTTACATGTACATAACAATAATAATTAGATATATAAATAATTTTTTTCTTAATTACAATCTAGATAAAATAAAAAGCTCTCCCAACCAAATACGTGAGCTTCAACTCGTCCGCACGTGCAATAGAAGGGGAACGCTCCCAACCACACGCGCGTCGACGTTGCTTTAATTCCACACGCACGCCCGGCCTGTCACGTATCGCTGGAAACTCGAAAGCGATTGTATGAGTTAAAGATTATTAATGGCTTGAAAATTAATTCAAATTTTAATTCAGTTATTGATTAAATTGAAATAAATGAGCCGAGTGATGAGTTAAAACTTTGGATCAAATTTTTTCAAGTCTATCCGAGCTCAGGTCAAACTCAGATTTAACAGTCAGGGGCGAACCCGGTCTCTTTTTTGAGAGAGACGAACAGTCCCTTAAACCCAATGTGGGAGCGACTAGGACAACAAAGGACAAAGTGATATACATCAGAATGGATAAAAGAATAAATTGTCCTTTCATATAAGTAAAAATTTGAACTTTATGAAAATTCTGCTTATAATAACAACCTTAGTGATGTTAGGACTATCAATTTAATAATTATAGCTCGAAAAATTGATTCTAATTTTAGCTCGGATTTAGATTAGAACGAAGTAAACAAGCAATGCTACGAGCTAGAATTTTAGACAGAGATTCTTTTGAGCCGTTTTTTGGCTGAGTCGGCTATACGCCAAACCGGCCATAAGCGGCCCTATCAATAGGAGGAAAGTGGCTACAGGAACAGCCACACAATATGCCGGCGGGTAAATGGGATGAAATAAAGGAATGAATTCTGTTCATTCCACTGTCGTTCTTTTTGGTTCTCCTCCTCGGAGCGACGGTCTTGAATTCTCCGACAACTGCCGACCTTAAAAATTTGCTTCCATTAGGTTTGCATCCATTGCTTGGGTCGAAAGGATTGCTTATTCTCTCCCATTTTTACTTTGTTTTTTTTTTTTCCCTCCTGCATGAATTAGATCTCCTGTTCTGATGATTTTTTTTTTATGATGCTTGAATGTGGTTGAGGTTGGGAGTTTCGAGTTTCTATTTCTTTCCGAACTGGTTTTAAATCTTTGCTGCATTTGATTTTGGGTCTGAATCCGTCTGTTCGATGGCGGGATCACATGCAGGTTTTCTCGATGATTTTAGGGTGTTCGAATTCTGAACTGTTGATTGGGAATCGCTTTTTCAATTTGAGGAGTATGCGTGGAGTCCTTTTATTTTTGTGTGCAACATTTGTTTCAACGAATGCGGTACTGGTTTTGTTTAGATAGGTAAGCACTGAATTATGATGCAGGCAGTGTCTGTATATTAACGCTATACAGACATTGCGAAAGATGAAGAGACTAGATGTGTAAAGTTGGATACTATTTTGTTTGGGGGCATTTACGTGCGTACCACACAATTCTTATACATTTACATATCCAACACTAAAGTTTTTGTCTTGATATGCAGAGCACTCAAATTTTTGACAGTACATAAAAAATACAATATTATTAGCTTTTTAAAAGTGAAAAATATCTTTTCCTGCATAGATTATGGCACGCAAGTGTTAGGAATGTAAATATCAAACTCTAAGTGTTATATATGTAAATATATAGAAATTTTGTGACTTGTATGTAAATTTGACTTTTTTCCTTATATGTCATTAATGGCGGCTTTAGGAAGTAGGATGGAGTAGGACATGGATAAAGATAATTATAAAATTCCATCCGAACATGAGGCAATCATGATATGATGGTTGGCTTCTCTTCTATATTATTTTCTTCTCTAAGTATAAATTTGAATTATTATGCACAATAATGATATTGATTTTTTGAATTGAATTTTTAGACAATAATTACAATGGCATTAAAGGAACCTTAAAGCAGGCTTATGACACTTTATTAATTAATGACCCAAGTGCGATAAAATAAAACATAAACATTGACGATTCAGTATTCAGTCAATATTGCTTGCTTTTTTTGTGTTATGCTGAACAACATTGTGGTACTTCACCTTGGCATAAATTAGAGACCAAAAAGGAATCTTTGATCAAGTAAAGATTGGTGGCTAGATATTTGCACATGATGATTTGTTTCCAGTACTTTTAATGGTTACTAGTTTCTTTTTTGTGTGAACTTGGCGCGGGATTTCCTTCCTTGTATCATAGTTTGACTGTGTTCATTGAAAGTGAATTACTTGTCATCAATGCTGTTTTTATCAGAACTTAAACGAGTGGACAGTTTTCTCTGTTTCAAGATTCCTTTTTTTTTTTTAAAATTGCCAGTTTTTTCATTCCCCCTATTTTAATTGTTACAAAAATGCAAGGTTATTTTCTTCTCAGATCATTATTTTAATGGTTTCAGCTACATAGGTAAAGATGCCAGAGGATGTTTCTGATGGAGTGTTGGGTCATCTTCCTGATGGTTCGCTATCTGAGGCAAAAAAACCTTTGGTAAGCTTTGCTGGTTCTTAATGCTCGGTGTGTGAGGATGTGTTTGAGTTCATTTGGCATTGTGTCTTGTGCTGCGCTTTGTTGTCGAATGAAGCAAGTGATTGTTTGGTGAAAGTATATCAAGATTGCCGTATTATAAGAGTTTGAGTTGTTTGGTTAAAAAAAAAACATACTGTTACAGTTATGTGAGTTGATTGAATGATCAAAATGGTTACTATTATGAACTTCATAGAATTACAAATATAATATCCTATTCTTAATTAGCTATACAGTTTATGAAATTAATAAATTAGTTTAAAAAGGTTCCAAATCATAAAATTGCCTTTTGAGGAAGCAATGTGCACTCTTCGAAAAACACTTATAGCAAGAAGATATAGCACATTTTGTTAATGTCAACATGATATAGTTTGTACATTTTTGGTAACCCTTTTGTTTTTGGTTAATGCAACATGCACTCTTAAAAAAAAAAAAAAAAGATAGGTTTCATGCTGATTAAACTTTGACTTTTTTTTTTAATAAAGAGATGGGGGTACAAATTTTCAACATAATGAAAAGTGGGATAACCAAACTCATAATAAAACTTGAATTTCAACAAATTCAAGAACATGAGAATAGGAAGATGGACAAACTCTTGTGTGTGAAGAGAATAAATCTCTTTATGCAGGTATAAACCTTAATTCAATTCAACACTGCCAATCACCTTCATCGAATCTACCTCCCGAAATTCACAAGAGTTAGAATGAAATTTAGTAACACAATTCAAGTCATGAGTAAGCTTGCTAATTGAAAGTAAGTTGCAATCTAGTTGGGTAACATATAACACTCTCCTTTCCCAATAATCATGGAGTGTAATCCATTAACAAGTCTAACAACTTTGGATGTTGTGATCTCCTGGTAGTTGGTGAGACCATACATGTCTTCAATCATGTGAAAGTCCCTTTCGTAATTGAATGTTTAATTTCCTCCCATCCAGATGAATTTCACGACAATTTAAAAGTTGTTTTCAAAGGTTTTTTAGAAAGAGTAAAATGGTGGTATCTTCAAAATTTATTTTTTTTTCGATATTCATAAGATTACAACCAATCTACATCTTCTTTTCCGACGACAAGCAACATCCATTTCTAGAAAATTTCTAGCTATAAAGTTCTCAAGAGATGATTAGTAGCAACATCTATTTGTGAAGATTTACCAAATATAGAAACTAAAGGGTATAAGTTATGTGAATTGAAAAAAAAAATGTAATCGATGTTAAGATTAAGCGACCCAAATAGGTGTGTTAGGTGGTTCCATAGTTGCATCTAATTTGGGAGACCACTTAAACAGATTTATCAGAAAGCTACATGCATGGTAGTAGCTACATTTAGAGAAGATTTTATCCCTGCATTTGAAGATAGTCTAATAAAGATGTGATAAGGACTAATAAGCTCAACTGAATACTCACCCACTAAGTATAAATTTGATAAGAATTTGCGAATGTCATTTCCGCTTGGATGACTTGAGGAGCAGGATTTGTCTAAAATAAACAAAGGGAGCTGCCTAGCAAGCTCAGAAATCTCCTTAAAAAAATGAGTGTAGCCTTGATATGATGTTTGCTAATGCTTTAGGGGAGTTGAATCTTTAAAAGAGGAAAGGAAAGTGGATGAAAGTAAATTGATGAGTTAACCCACCCACAATTTTAACAAGGAAAAAATTGTGAGTAATAAGTGGTGTATGGTGCGATGAAATTTGAAACCGAAAGGGGCTCCAAGATAGTTGACACGAGGGCAAAAGAAGGCGACTAAATCAAAGAAGCCAACGAAACCCTAGGAGCATCTAAGAAGGGGAGAGATTGCAATAGAATAGGGACAATTGAAATGGAGAGTCGACAAATGTTGCTTGATAAGTGATGAGGAAAAGAACCAGGATCTTGAGCATGAAATAAAGTTTTTCAAAAAGGAGAACAACTATTAGTGAGGGAAAAGGAACGTATGGCTACCGCCCTAGTTGGCACAATATGAGCCATAGCTACAACAACACGTGTAATCATCCGTGACACAAATGTGCGAGAAGCACCAATCGTGTGTGAACGTGCGAGCATTGAACGTGCGAGCATTGAACGTGCAAGTTAAGAAGGTGAGGACAAACGAAAGTTCAATACAATGATGAAATTGGAGGGCGATGATCCACTTTAGTGCAACGAAAAATTTAGCCACTATTGTTTCAGAGCACTTGACATTATCTTACCAATATGAACTCAAATGAAGGCTTAAGTAGGTTTTGTGGTAACTTGCTTAATGCTTTAGAATTTTATATAGCGATAAATGATTGGATTGTACAATAAATAAATTATAAATTGCATGCCAAAAACCATTCCCATTGTTGTAGACTTCATTATTGTATTGTAGCATTTCCTTTCATTTTTATTTTTCCTATGATCAACACCATAATTTCCCTCTTGATGGCTAATAATAACAATACTCATATACCCTTTATCTTAGGTTTTCTTGAAATTAAGAGATGCATTAAAAACCCACGTCGAGAGCTACAAAACATTTGTTCATAGTATTGGTTAATTGGGAAAGAACAATCTAAAGTAGTTGCAATTGGTGCTTAGATTCTTAAAGGGTGAAAGAAAATGAGGCCATCTACTAAGCATAGAAAGATAATGCTATGAACAAA
>JXCR01127261.1:17633-65434 GCA_002079205.1 Phalaenopsis hybrid cultivar
TCCATGATTATTTTAAGGAAATAATATGAAAAAACTTGAAAAATATGAATCTCTGTACAAGAACCTCATCTGACTTTGGAAAAATCAGAGAATGTTCCACCTTACAGAGGCTACAATATGTCAAAATTTCAAGCCAAAGTGATGTGTCAATATGCATGGAGACTCAAATAATTCCAAATAGTATTTAATTAATTAAAAATATTTTATGCATCAAATGGACTTGAAATTACTCCACATTATTCTCCTTTATTCACTGAGTAAGAGGTTACTTTTATTTTATTTTTGTGATTTTTCTACACAAAGTTATGGATTTTCTAAGTTAGGGGTATTTAAATAATTTAAAAAGCCCTATTTATCTATTTAAACAGCGTGTGTTGACTAGATCCTAGGCAGCTCCGAAGGCATGCGAAAAAGGTCTTATTTATCGATTTAAACAGCGCGTGCCACCTCAACCTACGACGGCACCGAAGGCACGCGTGGCGCGCTCTGGTTGGATGCCGCCGTCCACGTAACTGCTCACTCGACCCGCTGTTTACGTCCCGAAGCATAGTTCGGCTTGAACTCCCCCATCCATTTAATACACGCTTGATAAAACGGCTCCCCGTCATCATCCCCAATAGAATGATCCCGTGCTCGTCCAGACTAAAACCTTAAGATCTCGGCCTACACTCAACCAAACCACTTCGGGTTTGATCCTATGGAATCGTCTAAGTGAGACGAACACATCCATACGGCTAAGGTACCATGAAATCAAGCTTAATTAAATGGAGAATCAAAATAAGCTCGGGAGGAGGAGGAGTTTTATACTTTGCTCTGAGAAGGGAAGCTTCGATCAGAGGTGCTCGGCACGTTCATTGGGGTCCAAGGAGGCTAACTCTGAGAAGGGAAGCTTCGATCAGAGGTGTCGACACGTTTGTTGGGGTCTAAGGAGGCTAGAGATTGAGTCCCTGGTCTTGGTGTAAAGCCTAGGTATGAATTTCGACTAAGCTTGATTTCAGGTGCTTTAGAGCTATGGTAGAGGCTCTGTGGAAAAGGGATTTGATGGGGCTTTGGCTTCTTTCACTCTTGTGAAGGTGTGGGCTCAAGCAATTGAAGTTTGGTGGAGTGTGGAGGTGTATTGGGCTCTGTCCTGGTTTTCGACAAGGTTTCAAGTTTAAAATCGAGCTCCGGCAATGGGAATGGGTGAGGGAAAATGGTTAGAATGCATAGAGGGGCTCTTAAGGAAGCTCTGTGTGAAGTTGAGAGAGGCCTCTTTGAGAAATTTTCAGCACACCTCCCATGGACGTGGTAGGTGAGTTTTTATAAAAATGGCCATGGGGTGGCTCTCGAGCATAAGTTTGGGTGCATTGCGGTGCTTAGGTGGAGGGCAGAGGAGCTCTTCAATTTGATTTAGATGAGCTGNTTGAGATTCCAAGGGGGTGGCTCTCAGTTTTGGGCTTTTTCGACCACTAGGCTGGTCGGCCGGCCAGGGGGAGGTGGCTAGGAGCTCAGGGAACNTTTTTCGGCCACTAGGCTGGCCGGGCGGCCATGGGGAGGTGGCTAGGAGCTCAGGGAACCCAGAGGAATCCATCACAGCAATTTAATGCAAATGCGTTTGGATTTGGCAATGATATCCTGAGCATGTGAATTTTTGGAAATAAGATCTCTTAATTTGGGGGACCTTTAGTCCATGGATTGATTTAGGTGGTTTCATGGTGTTTGGACTGGTCACTAAGTCCAATTAATGGTTGTGGTGGAGTTAATTTGGTGGCCTTAGGGTGGTTAGGTCACATTTAATGTATGGGTCCAAGTTGGTGCAAATGACCAAAACTTGGGTTTGGGCTAGGTTAGCCATGTCAATTGGTTCAATTGATATTTGTATTTTGTGTAGATGATCATAAGGAACAACTTTAGTGAAGGATAGAAGTGGTTTTGAGCTCAATTGGAGGGTCCATTTGAGAGAATTTTGAACTTTAATCAAATTGGTCATGTTGGGCTAGGCTTGGGTCTAGCTTGGGTTAGCAGTCCAAATTGATTGTTGTAAATTGTCAATAGGGACCTCATGAAGAGTTTTCAACATGAATTGGATGCCAATTTGTAGGTTAAGGCAATCAATTGGGTGAAATTTAGGGACTTTTTAATGGTCAATAGGGACCTCATGAAGAGTTTTCAACATGAATTGGATGCCAATTTGGGGGTTAAGGAAATCAAAGGATCTCATGAAGAGTTTTCAACATGAATTGGATGCCAATTTGTGGGTTAAGGCAATCAATTGGATTTCATTAAGAGTTTCCAACATTAATTGGATGCCAATTTGGAGGTTACGTCAATCAATTGGGTGAAATTTAGGGACTTAGCCAATTTGGGGCTAAATTTGGGAATTTTGGATTTAGGCCAAAATCAAATGGATTTGAGGCTTCACCAATGCCAATTGATGGTTGATTTTGATGTATAGGAATGTCATAACGGTTTTTAAACATTAATTGAGGCCAATTGACTAGGCTGTGAGTCCAATTTGACGAGATGAAGTCATATGGTCAAAATTGGGGTTTTGACCCAAATCAAAATTGGGCTCAAATCATGGATCAGGTCATATGGTCAAAATTGGGGTTTTGACCCAAATCAAAATTGGGCTCAAATCATGGACCAATTGAGATTATATTTGGTTTATTTTGGTCATATCAAAAGTTAATTTTAGTTTAGGATTCGAATTGGGGTCAATTGAGATCAAATTAGTGGACATTTGAGTTGGATTTGGGGAAATTTGGGTCTTTGAAGGGCAGTTTGGGGATTTTGCTTAAAGATGGTCAAATTTGCCAAATTGGGTCATGTAGTAGTTGAGAGAAATGCAATTGGAACTATTTGGGATTATTGGGATTTTCTGGGAATTTTTGGAATTTTTGGAATTTTGAGCCCAAGAGGGGTATTTTGGTAATTTGGGGGTGTTTTAGGGGTAAAAGGCCAAGTTTTGAGCCCAAGAGGGGTATTTTGGTAATTTGGGGGTGTTTTAGGGGTAAAAGGCCAAGATTTATGGAGGGGTATTTTGGTAATTTGGGGGTGTTTTAGGGGTAAAAGGCCAAGATGGGTATTTTTAAGAGGGGTATTTTGGTAATTAGGGGGTGTTTTAGGGGTAAAAGGCCAAATGGAGTTGAGGCACCAATCATCACCAATAAGCCATGGACCAATGAGAACCCCATTTTGGGTCCTCACATAGTGGTCTTAGCCAAACCATAGCCCTAGGGCTAGTATGTTTAGGGGACCATCTACATGAGTATCTCAAAAGATCAAGGGACCTAGACTAGAAGTTTGAGTTCAGGGTTGTGAGTGAATGTGGGTGTATATGGGTGTAGTGAATGCCTTAGCTCCAGACCAAGACTTAGGGTCAACCCTAAGGTTCAGAAATCCTAAGGGTGACTCATCTTAAGTTTCCCCACAATGACCCCACCTACTAAGTATTTAGAGGTTGAGAGCAATATGTGGAGCTCCAAGTTGAGTAAAGAAGAGGGTAGAATTTCTAATGGTGAGGGCTCCAAGTCTAGTTTTTAAGGAATAGTCAAAAGGAAAAGTCCTATGGCTAGACCCTAGGCTATTAAAGAGGAGGAACTAACTCAACCAAAATGAGGTCAACATTACGTTAGTAGGAGGTGTTAGTTTAGATATAACTTAAATTTTTGCAGGGTCTGCTTCCATACAATTTTTCAAAATTTTATGCCCTAACACAATTCCTCCTGCAACCATAAATTGACATTTCTCCCAATTTAAAATTAAATTAGTTCTTTCGCATAACTCCAAAACTTTTTCAATATAATTTAAGCAAGCGTCAAATGATGTTCCAAATACAGAGAAATCATCCATAAATACTTCCAATCCATCATCAATTAACTTACTAAATATAGACATCATACATCTCTGGAATGTTGCAGGTGCATTACATAATCTGAAAGGCATTCTTCGAAAAACAAAAGTTCCAAAAGGACTAGTAAATATTGTCTTTTCTTGATCCTCAGGAGCAATAAGAATTTGATGGTAATCAGTATATCCATCTAAAAAACAAAACTATTTGTGCCAAACAAGTCTATCTACTATTTGGTCTAAAAAGGGTAAAGTGAGGTGATCTTTCCTAGTGACAGTGTTTAATTTTCTATAATCAATGCAAATACGTCACCCGTAACTTGTCTGNTTGCCTGATGAAAAATCCCGAGTTCTTTTTAAACTTATTATGTTGCTTAATAATTCATCTTGTAAATACTCTTAATTCTCAATGAACATTGATGTCTTCATTATCCTTAAGGATAGGTTGATTATCATTTATCATTTAATTTGAAAATTATGTGAGTGAATTACCTTAAAGGGGAAGTTAGTGTAATTTGAACACTTAGCCAAATTTTTAATCCTGATTGGGCTTAGTGGTGTTTTAAGGATGTTTCATATAATTATGTTTATTTCTCTAATCCTTGTTTAATTAATTTTTAATTTAGCCTAAGTCACCACTAAGCCCTNACTGCCTGGTGAAAAATCCCGAGTTCTTTTTAAACTTATTATGTTGCTTAATAATTCATCCTGTAAATACCCTTCATTCTCAATGAACATTGATGTCTTAATTATCCTTAAGGATAGGTTGATTATCATTTATCATTTAATTTGAAAATTATGTGAGTGAATTCCCTTAAAGGGGAAGTTAGTGTAATTTGAACAGTTAGCCAAATTTTAAATCCTAATTGGGCTTAGTGGTGTTTCAAGGATGTTTGATATTATTATGTTTATTTCTCTAATCCTTGTTTAATCAATTTTTAATTTAGCATAAGTCACCACTAAGCCCTTAAGACCTAAGTGAGTGTCTTAATTAGTTTTGAAAAGGGTTAAGCTTAAGTGGTCATGATTCATGATTTGGATTTTATTTGAAAATCAAGATAGGGATATTAAATTGATTAATTATTGACTTCAAAAATCATACCCCTAAGTCCAGGATCATTTAATTTCAAACTTCCAAATTTTAATAATTTAAATATTTATTAATCTTAATTAAGAAAATGAGATTGGTTTCTACCAATTAACCCCTTGTGTTTCAAGCATTAAATAAATTGATTAAGATCAGAGGTTACCNAGATTTGGATTTTATTTGAAAATCAAGATAGGGATATTAAATTGATTAATCATTGACTTCAAAAGTCATACCTCTAAGTCCAGGATCATTTAATTTTAAAAAACTTCCAAATTTTAATAATTTAGAAATTTATTAATCTTACTTGAGAAAGTGAGATTGGTTTCTACCAATTAACCCCTTGTGTTTCAAGCATTAAATAAATTGATTAAGATCAGAGGTTACCCATTCCCCTCTTTGAATTAGGCCTAAATGTTAATTAAGGCAAGGTTTCCAAAATTACACATTTTCCCCTAAGGCTCTAACACTTCATAAATTTAGTAAAATTAAATTCAAATGACTTTGAAATTTTTATCCTACCTCATTCATGGGTCAATTAAGACAAATTTAATTTAAATGACTTTAAAATTTTTATCCTACCTCATTCATGGGGCAATTAAGACATCAGAGGAGAAAATGTGATTTTTTAAAATTTAATTTAATTTATATAATTATTTTAATGCAAAAATAGGATTTTTCAAAGAAAATTNAAGAAAATTCCTAACTTGACCAAGGTAAATTTTAATCCCTTGAAATTTTTACTAGAGGTAGACCAAGANACAGACCTAAAACAGAGAAACCTTTGTACCAAATTTCATAATTGTTTGAATTCTTTGTGATGTATTAGAATTATTTTAATATCTGGGCTATTTAGTATAAATAAATATTTTAATTGGTGAAAATTAGGTTTTGTATTTTTTAAAATCTCCCTAAGGTCAGAGAACTTAGAGGAGAAAATTTTATATTTTTTNAAGAACAGAGAAACCTTTGTACCAAATTTCATAATTGTTTGAATTTTTTGTGATGTATTAGAATTTATTTAATATCTGGGCTATTTAGTAAATATAAACATTTTAAATGGTAAAAATTAGGTTTTGTATTTTTTAAAATCTCCCTAAGGTCAGAGAACTTAGAGGAGAAAATTTTATATTTTTTTGATTTTTCCTTAATTTACTGGAATTATTTTAGTGAAAAACTCATTTTTAGCCTTTAAAGATTATTTTAAGCTTTGAAATTCAATATCATTATTTAGAGAATCAGGAAAAATATTCTAATTGTTCATAAGTGATTAGGAAGCAATTTAGAACATTTCCATGAGCTTTATTATTTTTGTGATTTTTATGAATTTTTAATTATTTAAATAATTAAAATAGGCTAAAAAACAAGTTTTTATTTTAAATATCATTTTATTTTTATATAATAGCCCTAATCATAGAGAAATTAAAAAACTAAGTTTCATAATTTTTTGAGTTATATTTTTATTTTTAAAAAATCATTTAAATGTTAAAAGTGNGTATTCTAATTGTTCCTAAGTGATTTGGAAGCAATTTAGAATATTTCCATGAGTTTTCTTATTTTTGTGATTTTTATGAATTTTTAATTATTTAAATAATTAAAATAGGCTAAAAACCAAGTTTTTATTTTAAATATCATTTTATTTTTATAAAATACCCCTAATCATAGAGAAATTAAAAAACTAAGTTTCATAATTTTTTGAGTTATATTTTGATTTTTAAAAACTAATTTAAATGTCAAAAGTGGTATTTATCTTTAAAAATCAACTTAAAGTGTCAAATGAACTCAAAATATTTTAAATTTTTTATGATGAGTTCTCTGGATCATAGATCACAATGGAGATCAAAAACCAAGTCATTTAAATGTTTTAATTTTCCAAAATTAGTTATCTTAGTGATTTAGTGTTTGTAAAATTTAAGAATATTTTAAATGACTTGACCCATGAAATTATTTCCAAAGGTTTCTATGGTCATGGTGGACCTTCCAAAATTTTCTTAGGATTTTATAATCAATATGCTAATTTCCAGGATTATTTTAAAGAAATAATGTGAAATACTTTGAAAAATATGGGTCTCTGTATAGGAACCTCTTATGACTTTCGAAAAATCAGAGAATACTTCCCCTGAGAGAGGCTACAACATGCCAAAATTCCAAGCCAAGGTGATATGCCATTATGAATGGAGAATCAAATAATCTCAAATAGTGTTTAATTAATTAAAAATAAAATATGCATCAAATGGACTTGAAATTTATTCCACATTATTNAATCTTCCAAAATTAATTATCTTAGTGATTTAGTGTTTGTAAAATTTAAGAATATTTTAAATGACTTGACCCATGAAATTATTTCCAAAGGTTTTTATGGTCATGGTGGACCTTCCAAAATTTCTTAGGATTTTATAATCAATATGCTAATTTCCATGATTATTTTAAAGAAATAATGTGAAGACTTTGAAAAATATGGGTCTCTGTATAAAAACCTCTTACGACTTTGGAAAAATCAGAGAATACTTCCCCTGACAGAGGCTACAACATACCAAAATTCTAAGCCAAGGTGATATGCCATTATGAATGGAGAATCAAATAATCTCAAACAGTGTTTAATTAATTAAAAATACAATATGCATCAAATGGACTTGAAATTTATTCCACATTGTTTTCCATTATTCACTGAGAAAGTGAGTATTTTTATTTTATTTTTGTGATTTTTCTAAACAAAGTTATGAATTTTCTAAGTTAAATATATTTAAATAAATAAGAAAAAGCCTTATTTATCTATTTAAACAGCGCGTGCTGACTAGATCCTAGGCAATCCAAAGGCATGTGTGTTTAGGGTATTTAAATAAATAGGAAAAAGCCCTGATTATCTATTTAAACAGCGCGTGCTGACTAGATCCTAGGCAGCTCCGAAGGCATGCGTGGCGCACTCTGGTTGGACTCTGCCGTCCACGTAGCTGCTGACTCGGTCTGCTGTTTATGTCCCGAAGCGCTGTCCGGCTTGATCTCCCCCATCCATTTGATACACGCTTGATCGAACGACTCCCCATCATCGTCCCCGATAGAATGATCTTGTGCCCGTCCACACTAAAACCCTAAGATCTCAGCCTAGACTCAACCAAATCACTTCGGGTTTGATCCTATAGACTCACCTAAGTGAGACGAACACATCCATACAGTTAAGGTACCATGAAATCAAGCCTAAGTAATTGGAGAATGAAAATAAGCTCGGGAGGAGGAGGAGTTTTATACCTTTGCTCTGAGAAGGGGCTTCAATCAGAGGTGTTTGACACGTTCGTTGGGGTCTAAGGAGGCTAGGGATTAAGTCCCTGGTCTTGGTGTAAGGTCTAGGTAAGAATTTGACCAAGCTGGATTTCAGGTGTTGGTCTAGAGCTATGCTAGAGGCTCTGTGGTAAGGGGATTTGAAGGGGCTTTAGCTTCTTTCACTGTTGTGAAGGTGTGAGTGAAGTTAATTTGTGTTTGATGGACTGTAAGGGTGTATTGGGTTCTGTCCTTGTTTATGGCAAGGTTTCAAGCTCAAAATTGAGCTCCGACAATGGGAATGGGTGAGGGAAAATGGTTGGAATGCACTGAGGGGATCTTAGGGAAGCTCTATGTGAAGTTTGGAGAGGCCTCTCTAAGGAATTTTCAGCACACCTCCCATAGTCGTGGGAGGTGAGTTTTAATAAAAATGGTCATGGGGTGGCTCTCAGGGCATAAGTTTGGGTGCATTGTGGTGCTTAGGTGGAGGGCAGAGGAGATCTTCAATTTGATTTGGATGAGATGGCCTCTAGGTTTGATTTGGGTGAGGTGCCATGCAAGTGGCTCTCGACTTTGGGCTTTTTCAGACACTAGGCTAGCCGGTCAGCCAGGGGGAGGTGGCTAGGAGCTCAGGGAACCCAAAGGAATCCATCATAGCAATTTAATGCAAATGTGCTTTGATTTGGCAAAGATATCTTAAGCATGTGCATTTTTGGAAATAAGATCCCTTAATTTGGGGGACTTTTGGTCCATGGATTGATTTAGGTGATTTCATGTTGTTTGGATTGGTCACTAGGTCCAACTAATGGCTGTGGTGGAGTTAATTTGGTGTCTTTAGGGTTGTTAGGTGACATTTAGTGCATGGGTCCAAGTGGGTGCAAATGAGCAAAACATGGGTTTGGGTTAGGCTAGCCATGTCAATTGGCCCAAAAAAGTGTTGAATTTGGTGTATATGATCATAAGGAATAATTTTAGTGAAGGATGGAAGTGGTTTTGAGTCCAATTGAAGGGTAAATTTGAGGGAATTTTGAACTTTAGTCAATTTGGTCATGTTGGGCTAGACTTGGGTCTAGCTTGGGTTAGCCTTGGGCTAAGTCCAAATTGATTATTTTAAATGGTCAATAAGGACCTCATCAAGAGTTTTCAACATGAATTGGATGCCAATTTGGAGGTTAAGGCAATCAATTGGGTGAAATTTGGGGACTTAGCCAATTTGGGGCTAAATTTGGGAATTTTGGATTTAGGTCAACATCAAATGGATTTGAGACTTCACCAAGGCCAATTAATGGTTGATTTTGATGTATAGTAATGTTATAAAGATTTTTAAACATTAATTTAGGCCAATTGACTAGGCTATGGGTTCAATTTGGTAAGACTAGGTCATATGGTCAAAATTGGGGTTTTGATCCAAATCAAAATTGGGCTCAAATCTTGGACTAATTGAGTTTGGATTTGGTTTAGTTTGGTCATATCAAAAATGAATTTGAGTTTAGGATTGGAATTGGGGTCAATTGAGATTAAATTGATGGACATTTGAGTTGGATTTGGGGAAATTGGGCCCTTAAAGGCCAATTTGGGGGTTTTGGTTAAAGATGGTCAAATTGGCCAAATTGAGTCATGTGGTAGTTGAGAGAAATAAAACTGAGAATATTTGGGATTTATTGTGATTTTTTTTTGGGAATTTTTGGAATTTTTGGAATTTTAGGTCATGGAGGGGTATTTTGGTAATTTGGGGGTGTTTTAGGGGTAAAAGGCTAAGATGGGTATTTTGGTAGAGTTGAGGTACCAATCATCACCAATAAGTCATGGACCAATGGAAATCCCATTTTGGGTCCTCTATGTAGTGGTTCTAGCTAAACCATAACCCTAGGGCTAGTAGGTTTAGGGGACCATCTACATGAGTATCCCGAAAAGATCAAGGGACCTAGGCTAGAAAATTGAGTTTAGGGTTGTGAGTGAATGTGAGTGTAGATGAGTGTAGTGAGTTTAGTGAGTGTAGTGAGTGCCTTAGCTCCAAACTAACACCTAAGGTCAACCTTGAGGTCCAGCATTCTTAAGGGTGACTCATCATGAGTTTCCCTCATAGTGACCCACCTACTAAGTGTTAGAGGTTGAGAGAAATATGTGGAACTTCAAGTTGAGTGGAGAAGAGTTTGGAATTTCTAACATAGTGATCCCACCTACTAAATGCTAGAGGTTAGGACCAACATTGGCAACTCCAGGTTGATGATAGAATTTCTAATGGTGAGGGTTCCATGTCTAGTTTTCGAGAAATAGTCAACAGGAAAAATAGAATTTCTAATGGTGAGGGTTCCATGTCTAGTTTTCTAGGAATAGTCAATAAGAAAAGTCATGTATGGCTAGACCCTGGGCTACTAAAGAGGAAAAACTAAACCTCAACCAAAAATGAGGTCAATACTGAACAAATACCTTACTATTTCCATCATTGCAATATGTTTGGCCAAACTGATGAGAAATGCTTTAGAATCCATCCCACCCTCAGAAAGAAGCTTCTCAGACCTCATTCTGAGGAATTAGAACCACATGGCATTGCGTTGCCAATTGCTGCTGGTTGTGCTGTTAGTGCTTCTGAGTTGTCAGGGACAAGGGCCAAAGATGACACTAAACTAGAGTTGGCTGAATTACCCCAAGAAATGGCAAAAGAGGATGTGGTACCAAATCCCCAAAATGATCTTGAATAATTGACTGAGCAACTTCACCTCCTTCCACAGTCTACTCAAATTGAACACACCCAATGTACTGAACATCCTACACTCCCTGCTGATCAAGAGATAACAACTATTGAGTTATCAGGGGAAGACCCTTTGATGTTGCAATTAGCTAAAAATCTTGAAGAAGGTTGGCAAGTCTAGAAAACAAAAAAGAAGAAAATGCCTTTGGAATTGAAGAATCTACTCCCCTCTTCATCTTTTTTGGAGGATGGCCCCCTCTTTCTTTTAGTACTGTTAGAACTAGGAGAAGAGGAAAATCCACCTCTATTGGTTAATGAATCTAATATGTTGGAATGTTAGGGGATTAGCACATCCTACATCCCTTAATAGAATTTTGGCTCTCAATAGGATGTATAAACCTTGGATCATTGCTTTACTTGAACCAATGATCACTAAACATGTTAACAGAATTTTGAGGAAGTTCCCTGGATTTCAGCTTTTTATTAACACTAACAGTAAAATATGGCTTCATTGTAGAAAGGAAATTCAATGCACTATCCTTAAAGAGGGAGACCAATTTATCCATTTGAAGCTAAACTTCAATTACTATTGTGGCTTTGCTACTTTCATATATGCTGGTTGTACAACAACTGCTAGATATGAGCTTTGGCAACATTTACAAGAGTTCAGTTCCTCTATAAGGGATTTCTGGTTAGTAGGGGGTGACTTCAACTGCCTCTCTTCACCTAGTGAGAAGAATGGTGGGAGATCTCCTAATATCAATCTAATGAACACTTTCAATGACAACATTTAGTTTGCTTGTCTTTTTGATTTAGGGTTTATAGGCCCTAAGTTCACTTGGAGAAGGGGGAAGATTCTGGAGAGGCTTGATAAAGTTTTGGTGAATGATATTTGGTTTAGAGATTTCCTGCATACTTCTGTCCAACACTTGGCTATGAGTGGGTTNAGCCTAAAAAATTGTTTAATTTGATGTATATGATCATAAGGAATAACTTTAGTGAAGGATGGAAGTGGTTTTGAGTCCAATTGAAGGGTAAATTTGAGGGAATTTTGAACTTTAATCAATTTGGTCATATTGGGCTAGGCTTGGGTCTAGCTTGGGTTAGCCTTGGGATAAGTTCAAATTGATTATTTTAAATGGTCAATAGGGACCTCATCAAGAGTTTTCAACATGACTTGGATGCCAAGTTGGAGGTTAAGGCAATCAATTGGGTGAAATTTTGGGACTTAGCCAATTTGGGGCTAAGTTTGGGAATTTTGAGTTTAGGTCAAAATAAAATGGATTTAAGACTTCACCAAGGCCAATTAATGGTTTATTTTGATGTATAGTAATGTTATAAAGATTTTTCAACATTAATTGAGGCCAATTGACTAGGCTATAGGTTCAATTTGGTGAGACTAGGTCATATGGTCAAAATTGGGGTTTTGATCCAAATCAAAATTGGGCTCCAATCATGGACTAATTGAGTTTGGATTTGGTTTATTTTGGTCATATAAAAAGTGAATTTGAGTTTAGGATTGGAAACCAATTGAGCTTGGATTTGGTTTAGTTTGGTCATATAAAAAGTTAATTTGAGTTTAGGATTGGAATAGGATTTGGTTTAGCTTGGCCATATCAAAAGTTAATTTGAGTTTAGGATTGGAATTGGGGTCATCTGAGATTAAATTGATGGACATTTGAGTTGGATTTGGGGAAATTGGGCCCTTTAAGGCCAATTTGGGGGTTTTGGTTAAAGATGGTCAAATTGGCCAAATTGGGTCATGTGGTAGTTGAGAGAAATAAAATTGGAAATATTTGGGATTGATTGGGATTTTTTTTAGAATTTTTGGAATTTTTGGAATTTTGGGTCATGGAGGGGTAATTTGGTAATTTGGGGGTGTCTTAGCGGTAAAAGGCCAAGATGGCAAATTTTGGTAGAGTTGAGGTACCAATCATCACCAATAAGTCATGGAACAATGGAAATCCCATTTTGGGTCCTCTACATAGTGGTCTTAGTCAAACCATAACCATATGGCTGGTAGGTTTAAGGGACCATCTACATGAGTATCCCAAAAAGATCAAGGGACCTAGGCTAGATTTGAGTTCAGGGTTGTGAGTGATTGTGGGTGTAGATTAGTGTAGTGAGTGCCTTAGCTCTAGACCAACACCCAAGGTCAACCATTGAGTTTAGAGTTGTGAGTGAATGTGAGTGTAGATGAGTGTAGTGAGTTTAGTGAGTGTAGTGAGTGCCTTAGCTCCAAACCAACACTTAAGGTCAACCTTGAGGTCCAGCAATCCTAAGGGTGACTCATCTTGAGTTTTCCTATAGTGACCCACCTACTAAGTGTTAGAGGTTGAGAGAAATATCTGGGACTTCAAGTTGAGTGGAGAAGAGTTTGGAATTTCTAATGGTGAGGGTTCCATGTCTAGTTTTCGAGAAAGGTCAACAGGAAAAGTCGTATGGCTAGACCTTGAGCTACTAAAGAGGAAAAACTAAACCTCAACAAAAAATGAGGTCAACACTGAACAAATACCTTACTATTACCATCATTGCAATATGTTTGGCCAAACTGATGAGAAATGCTTTAGAATCCATCCCACCCTTAGAAGGAAGCTTCCCAGACCTCATTCTGAGGAATTAGAACCACATGGCTGGTTGTGCTGTTAGTGCTTCTGAGTTGTCAGGGATAAGGGCCAAAGATGACACTAAACTAGAGTTAGCTGAATTACCCCAAGAAATGGCAAAATAGGATGTGGTACCAAATCCCAAAAATGATCTTGAACAATTGACTGAGGAACTTCACCTCCTTCCACAGTCTACTCAAATTGAACACACCCAATGTACTGAACATCCTACACTCCCTGCTGATCAAGAGATAACAACTATTAGGTTATCAGAGGAAGACCCCTTGATTTTCCAATTAGCTAAAAATCTTGAAGAAGGTTGGCAAGTCTAGAAAACAAAAAAGAAGAAAATGCCTTTCGAATTGAAGAATCTACTCCCCTCTTCATCTTCTTTGGAGGATGGACCCCTCTTTCTTCTAGTACTGTCAGAACTAGGAGAAGAGGAAAATCCACCTATATTGGTTAATGAATCTAATATGCTGGAATGTTAGGGGATTAGCACATCCTAAATCCCTTAATAGAATTTTGGCTCTCAATAAAATGTATAAACCTTGGATCATTGCTTTACTTGAACCAATGATCACTAAACATGTTAACAGAATTTTAAGGAAGTTCCCTGGATTTCAGCTTTTTATTAACACAAACAGTAAAATATGGCTTCATTGCAGAAAGGAAATTCAATGCACTATCCTTAAAGAGGGAGACCAATTTATCCATTTGAAGCTAAACTTCAATTACTATTGTGGCTTTGCTACTTTCATATATGCTGGTTGAACAACAACTGCTAGATATGAGCTTTGACAACTGTTACAAGAGTTCAGTTCCTCTATAAGGGATTTCTAGTTAGTAGGGGGTGACTTCAACTGCCTCTCTTCACCTAGTGAGAAGAAGGGTGGGAGATCTCCTGATATCAATCAAATGAACACTTTCAATGACAACATTTAGTCTGCTTGTCTTTTTGATTTGGGGTTTATAGGCCCTAAGTTCACTTGGAGAAGGAGGAAGATTCGGGAGAGGCTTGATAAAGTTTTGGTGAATAATATTTGGTTTAGAGATTTCCTGCATACTTCTGTCCAACACTTGGCTATGAGTGGGTTTGATCATAGACCCTTGCTTATTCAAATATCTTCCTTCCCTTCTAAAACTAAACCCAAATTCAGATATCTTAATATGTGGTCCATGCATGGGGATTTTCTCAATCAAGTTTCAATGGCTTGGACTGATGTTCATCATCACATCCCTGGTATCAAGCTTCGACTTTTACATAAATATGTCAGTAAACATCTCTCAAATTAGAATTGGGAGAAGGTGGGGAACATAGATAAAAAAGTCCTTGAAGCTGAACAAAATGTTTTACAATTAGAACAGCTCTTATCCTCTGGCATAGGGTCTGAAATGGACCTTCAGTCTGCTAATGAACATCTTCTGGATCAAATCAACATGCAAGAGGCTTTCTATGCTCAAAAGCCAAACAAAATTAAGTTTTGTAAGGGAGATAGGAACTCTAAATATCATCATTCTTGCATCAATTATAGGAGGAAATGCAACACAATTCACAAAATCCTTTCTCAGGAGGGTCACTGGATTTCCAATGCTGATGGTATAGCTGATGATGCTGTTCACTATTTTCAAAATATGTTCAGACAAACTCCATCCTCTCACCCAACCATTAAAGATACATTGTTTGATAAGGAAAGAGAATTCACCAAAAGCATATCTCTCACTAATATCCTTGATGAAAAGGAAATTTGGGAAGCTCTAAAGTCTATTGACATCACAAAAGTTGCTGGTTCTGATGGCTTCACTACAGATTTTTATAAAAAGGCCTGGCTTATTGTGAAGGGTCAGGTCATTGCTACTGTCCAAAACTTTTTTGGGGGGGCTGATCTCCCTAAATACTTTTCCTCATCTTCTATTACTTTGGTTCCTAAGGACAAAACTCCTCACAAATGGGAAAATTTCAGACCCATTAGTCTCATTTCTGTCATATCTAAGATAATCAGCAAAGTACTGGTTCATAGATTACAACCTCACCTAAATTAGCTTATCTGCAGGAATCAGTCAGCCTTCATCAAAGATAGAAGTATTGTTGATAATGTGCTTTTGGCCCAAAGTTGGTACTGGATTTGGATAGAATCACTAGAGAGGCAACTTAATTTTCAAATTGGATATTAAAAAGGCATATGACACTATCAGTTGGAAGTTCATTGAACAAGTTCTTATTGCTAGAGGTTTCTCCCCCTCCTTTATCTCTCTAATCAACAAATGGCTGACCAATAACTTCCATTCTATCTTCATCAATGGATCCTCCCATGGTTTTTTCAGTGCTTAGGTATGAAACAAGGTGACCCCCTTTCCCCTACCATTTTTATCTTAGTTTTGTGATTACTTATCCAGACGCTTGAATGAGTTGGCATCCAGGAAACCCCACTCCCTTTATAGCCACAGATCTTCCATCTTAATCAATCACTTGGCTTTTGCTGATGACATCATTATCTTTTAAGAGCTTCCAAAACTGATATTAAATTATTCATGCAGAGCTTGGAGATATTTTAGGATGCCTATGGTATGAAGTTAAATAAGCAGAAATGCATCTCCATTTTCAGCAAACAATGCAAGAGTGAATTAAAGACATGGGTTTCTGATTTCACTGGCTTCACAAATAGTCACCTTCTTGTGAAATATCCGGGGGTCCTTCTTATTAAAGGAAGAACTAAAAATATTCAATTGAGACTCTTCTTAAAATTGATTCCCACCGATGATATGTTGAAATTGAAGGGTCTGAGGGGTCCCTCTAGATGCATTTTCTGCCTGTCCCATGAGGAAACTATCACCCACCTTTTCTTTGCCTGCCCCTGGGTACAGGATGTTTGGTCCTTTGTGAATGGTAAGCTCAATGTCCCAACTATGAATCTAACATGGGAGGTTTTTTATAATTGCTGGTCTGATTAGAGGAGACTCAATCTCCAAGACATCCCCAACGTTGTGGCTTGGTTTGTTTGGATGGTGTCGATGCTATTTTGGGTTGGTTTGTGGGGAGTCGCCCGTAAGAAGCTGTCGGTTGCCGGAATCAAAATCATGCTGCCCGCTTCGGAAGGACGTTGAAGTATGAAATCAAACTGTCCCCATATTTTTCATAGTTTAAAAATGAAAGAGCACTATACCTCAAATCCTGTGTCTATCCCAAAGGATAAACACGAGACTTGAGGATGAGGCTAGATCAAATAAACTAAGAAAAGTATGACGTCCATCTGGTCTGCGAAGCCTTTGTATTTGCCAACAAGTTCCCCTATTTAATATAAAGGATTAAATAGGGTTTATATTAAGCTGGGTTTGGACATGCTTCCTATAAGGGCAAGCCCTTATAGTTAATTACATTTTAAATGACCAAAGTCACCCAAGAAGACTCTCGATAAAAATCAAGGAATATTATCTTCAAGGAATTTCAAAGGATAGGACTCTTTAACAAAATCAGACATAGAGGTGTGAAAGGGGATTGGTTCAAATTTGGAACATTTTTGTTGTGGAATCCAAAGGAAGAGGAACTAGAGGATGTCATGGATCCAGAGGAGAACCTCAGTGACTTCCCAAGCTATCCTAATGTTTGGCTTCGGTTTTAAGGAGAAATATTTAGATGTTTCATCCTGCCAATTTTATTAGTTAGGGCTTACATTCGTGTGAAATGATCACACCAATAGCTTGGAAGATGTGAAAATTTAGATCGTGACAAACGACAACATCGGAATCCTAAGACGAGTTAGGGCTTATATTATATAGCAGGGCTATGTAAATGCCTAAAGATGAGGTGAAGATTTACGTTGCATAAGCAAGCAACCTCGAAGTTCTATGGCTTTGTTGTTTAAGTCTAAGGAAGGAAGATTGGTTTAGCTGGGGAAGACAAGTTTTGCTATTGAAGATGGCCGTGTTGCCCACCATGCTAGCTCCAAGCTCCTTGCTGCGACAAGTTTAAGTTTTCTAGGGTGTCCAGTTATGAAGTCAAATCAAGTGGCCTTATGGTTGAAGTTCTTTAAATTTTATGAGGGCATATTAAAGTTGATTAGGGTGAACACCGGTTAGGATCCTACGGTTCCCTCGTTCCGACACCGCTACTTTCTATTGGATTCACTTAGTGCACCGGTTAGGATCCTACGGTTCCCTCATTCTGACACCACTATTTTCTATTGGATTCACTTAGCCCAAATGAACTTACTAAACTCAACTTAATGAGTTCCATAATTTCATTTAAATCTTGGGAAGCCTCGTTAGCACAATAATTTCATTTAGACCGTGGGAAGCCTCGTTAGCAACCGTAGGTTACCTCCTCCGAGGGGTCAGTTAGGATCCTACGGTTCCCTCGTTCTGGCACCACTATTTTCTATTGGATTCACTTAGTCCAGCAATCTTAATGAGTTCCATAATTTCATTTAAATCGTGGGAAGCCTCGTTAGCAACCGTAGGTTACTCCCTCATTCCGGCACCACTATTTTCTATTGGATTCACTTAGTCCAAATGAACTTACTAAACCCATCTTAATGAGTTCCATAATTTCATTTAAACCGTGGGAAGTCTCGTTAGCAACCGTAGGTTACTTAATGAATTCCATAATTTCATTTAACTATGGGAAGCCTCGTTAACAATCATAGGTTACCTCATCCGAGGGATTCTCGATCATCCGATAGAGACATCTTAATTTAGTTGAAGTTGTGGTTTTATGTGATGTTTGTGATTAAATTTTGAGTTNAGTTTTAGTTTTGGTTAGGGTTATGTGGCTATCCTGATGATTTTAGTTTTCATGCAGGGTGACATCGTTGTTTAGCATGCAAATTTGCAGGTATAAAAGCACAGTATGAAAGTACAAAAAAGACAATGCTGAAAACTGTAAAAGTGTACCTGGCAAGTCTTCTCGTTCCACCACCTGAAACTNATGCCTCCTTCTCACCAACTGGTGAAAAGCCTCGAGTTCATTTAAACTTATTATGCTACTTAATGGTTCATCCTGTAAATATCCTTATTACTCAGTGAACATTGATGTCTCAATTATCCCTAAGAATAGGGTAATTATCACTTATCATTTAATTTGAAAATTATGTGGGTGAAGACACTTAAAGGGGCAAGTCAGTGTAATTTGAACACTTAGCCAAAATTTTAAACCTAATTAGGCTTAGTGGTGTTTCAAGGATGTTTGATATAATTATGTTTATTTCCCTAATCCTCATTTAGTCAATTTTGATTTGGCCTAAGTCACCACTAAGCCTTTAAGACCTAGGTGAGTGTCTTAATTAATTTTGAAAAGGGTTAAACTTTAGGTGTTCGTGATTCATGATTTGGATTCTTGTTTAATCAATTTTTGATTTAGCCTAAGTCACCACTAAGCCCTTAAGACCTAGGTGAGTCATTTAGTTAATTTTGATTTAGCCTAAGTCACCACTAAGCCCTTAAGACCTAGGTGAGTGTTTAGTTTTGAAAAGGGTTAAACTTTAAGTGGTCATGATTCATGATTTGGATTTTATTTGACAGTTTAATTAATTTTTAATTTAGCCTAAGTCACCACTAAGCCCTTAAGACCTAGGTGAGTGTCTTAATTAGTTGGTTAAACATTAGGTGGTCATGATTCATGATTTGGATTTTTATTTGAAAAATCAGAATAGGGGTATTAAATTGATTAGTTATTGACTTCAAAAGTCACACCCCTAAGTCCAGGATCATTTAATTTTAANAAAACAAGGTGACCCCCTTTCCCCTACCATTTTTATCTTAGATTTTGATTACTTATCCAGAAGCTTGAATGAGTTGGCATCCAGAAAACCCCACTCCCTTTATAGCTACAGATCTTCAATCTTAATCAATCACTTGGCTTTTGCTGATGACATCATTATCTTTTCAAAAGCTTCCAAAACTGATATTAAATTATTCATGCAGAGCTTGGAGATATTTCAGGATGCCTCTGGTATGAAGTTAAATAAGCAAAAATGCGTCTCCATTTTCAGCAAACAATGCAAGAGTGAATTAAAGACCTGCGTTTCTGATTTCACTAGCTTCACAAATATTCACCTTCTTGTGAAATATCCGGGGGTCCTTCTTATCAAAGGAAGAACTAAAAATATTCAATTTGATCAAATATTAGAAAAAATTCAAAGCAAATTGCAAGCATGGGATAATTCTTTTTTATCCAATGGGGGTAGGATAACACTCCTAAAAAGTGTTCTATCTGCTATTCCATCCTAACTTTTGCAAACGAACATCTTGAAAAAGTCTTCTCAAAGATTATTAGAAGGGGTTTTCAATAGATTTTTATGGGCTCGTCAAAGCAAGCAAAAACACTGAACAAAATGGGCTAAGGTGTGTAAACCCTTTGAGGAGGATGGGTTAGGCTTCAAGTCCTTCCCCCAAATAATGCGCACTAATCTCTGCAAACTCTGGTTCAAATTAAAATCCCAGTCCTCCCTTTGGGTTGTATTCCTATGGGGCAAGTATTGCAAGCATTAACACCCCACCCAACTCTCTGTGGGTTTAGGTGATTCCCTCATCTGGAAAAAGATGCTATAGATTAGGGAGGAAGTTGAACAAATGTATGTCTGGGAGATTGGTGAGGGCTTGGTAAATATTTGGTGGGATAATTGGTCTTTGGAAGGTTCCCTTCTACATGATCAAAATGTTCCAGCCTCTCCAATGCTTGTGAAGGACCTTTGGGAACATGATAAGTGGAATCTTACTCCTATTCTTCCTTTCTGCAACCCTTTTCAAATCTCCAATATTCTGAAACTTTCTGTAAACCGTGGAGTAAAAGATAGAATTGCCATAAAAAAGAACTTAACCTCTTCCCAGCCTCCCTAACTGGTGGTGCATTAGGGCCATAAAATCTGGAATAAATTTCAAACCCCCTCCATGTCATTTTTTATATGGAGACTCTCCTTACAATTGATTCCCACCGATGATATATTGAAATTGAAGGGTCTGAGGGTTCCCTCAAGATGCATTTTCTGCCTGTCCCATGAGGAAACTATTACCCACCTTTCCTTTGCCTGCCCCTGGGTATATGATGTTTGGTCTTTTGTGAATGGTAAGCTCAATGTCCCAACAATGAATCTAACATGGGAGGTTTTTTATAATTGCTGGTCTGATTGGAGGAGACTCAATCTCCAAGACATCCCCAACATTGTGGCTTGATTTGTTTGGATGGTGTCGGTGCTATTTTGGGTTGGTTTGTGGGGAGTCGCCCGTAAGAAGCTGTCAGTCGCGGGAATCAAAATCATGTCGCCCGCTTCGGAAGAACGTTGAAGTATGAAATCAAACTGACCCCATATTTTTCATAGTTTAAAAATGAAAGAGCACTATACCACAAATCCTGTGTCTATCCCGAAGGATAAACACGAGACTTGAGGATGAGGCTAGATCAAATAAACTAAGAAAAGTATGACGTTCGACTGGTCTGCAAAACCTTTGTATTTGCCGACAAGTTCCCCTATTTAATATAAAGGATTAAATAAGGTTTATATTNGGATTGGTTCAAATTTGAAACATTTTTGTTGTGGAATCCAAAGGAAGAGGAACTAGAGGATGTCATTGATCCAGAGGAGAACCTCGGTGACTTCCCAAGCTATCCTAATGTTTGGCTTCAGTTTTGAGGAGAAATATTTAGATGTTTCATCCTGCCAATTTTATTAGTTAGGGCTTACATTCGTGTGAAATGATCACACAAATAGCCTGGAAGATTTGAGGATTTAGATTGTGACAAACGACAACATCGAAATCCTAAGACGAGTTAGGGCTTATATTATATAGCAGGGCTATGTAAAGGCCTAAAAATGAGGTGAAGATTTACGTTGCATAAGCAAGCAACCTCGAAGTACTATGGATTTGTTATTTAAGTCTAAGGAAGGAAGATTGGTTTAGCTGGGGAAGACAGGTTTTGCTATTGAAGATGGCCGTGTTGCCCACCAAGCTAGCTCCAAGCTCCTGCTGCAACGAGTTTGAGTTATCTAGTGTGTCAAGTTATAAGGAAGGAAGATTGGTTTAGCTGGGGAAGACATGTTTTGCTGTTGAAGATGGCCGTGCTGCTAAGGAAGATTGGTTTAGCTGGGGAAGACAGGTTTTGCTGTTGAAGATGGCCGTGCTGCCCACGAATGAAGATTGGTTTAGCTGGTGAAGATAGGTTTTGCTGTTGAAGATGGTCGTGCTGCCCACCAAAATTGGTTTAGCTGGTGAAGATAGGTTTTGCTGTTGAAGATGGTCGTGCTGCCCACCAAGCTATTAGCTCCTTGTTGCGATAAGTTTAAGTTTTCTATGGTGTCCAGTTATGAAGTCAAATCAGGTGGCTCTATGGTTGAAGTTCTTTAAATTTTATGAGGGCATATTAAAGTTGATTAGACCGGCACCGGTTAGGATCCTACGGTTCCCTTGTTCCGACACCATTATTTTCTATTGGATTCACTTAGTCCAAATGAACTTACAAAACTCAACTTAATGAATTCCATAATTTCATTTAAACTGTGGGAAGCCTCGTTAGCAACCATAGGTTGCCTCATCCGAGGGATTCTCGATCATCCGATAGAGACATCTTAATTTAGTTGAAGTTGTGGTTTTGTGTGATGTTTGTGATGAATTGTTTTATATTTTGAATGTTGTGGGGGTGAATTTTATCTTGGTTGATTTTAGTTTTAGTCGATCATCAAATAGAGACATCTTAATTAAGTTAAAGTTGTGGTTTTATATGATGTTTGTGATTAAATTTTGGATAGAGACGTCTTAATTTAGTTGCAATTGTAGTTTTGTGTGATGTTTGTGATTAAATTTTGAGTTGTTTTACATTTTGAATGTTGTGGGGGTGAATTTTATCTTGGTTGATTTTAGTTTTAGCTTTGGTTTTGGTTTATTCGAATGTTGTGGCGGTGAATTTTATCTTGGTTGATTTTAGTTTTGGTTTTGGTTAACATGCAAGTTATGTTATGGCGGTGAGTTTTATCTTAGTTGATTTTAATTTTGGTTTTGGGTTATGGTTATGGTTGTGGCGGTGAATTTTATCTTGGTTGATTTTAGTTTTGGTTTTGGCTATATGGCTATCCTGATGGTTTTAGTTTTCAAGCAGGGTGATATCATTGTTTAGCATGTAAATTTGCAGGTAAAAAAGTACTGTATGAAAGTACAAGAAAGACAACACTGAAAACTGTAAAAGTGTACCTAACAAGTCTTCTCGTTCCACCACCTGAAACTTAAAATGCATGTTAAGGCAGTTTATGAAGAGCAGGGCGAATCTTCTCGTTCCACCACCTGAAACTTAAAATGCATGTTAAGGCAGTTTATGAAAAGCAGGAATACAAATTTTGGTAATTTTCCTAACCCTATGTCATATCTTGGTGAGTCCTTAAAAGTTTAATTAGTTCTTATTGTTTTCCTAACCCTATGTCATATTTTGGTGAGTCCTTAAAAGTTTAATTAAGGACAATTTCGAATTTTGGTAATTTTCCTAACTCTCTGTCATATCTTGGTGAGTCCTTAAAAGTTTAATTAAGGATGATTTCATTGAGCGAAGAACCTTGTCCGTATCTTGGTGAGTCCTTAGAAGTTTAATTAAGGATGATTTCATTGAGCAAAAAATATTAAGTTTAATAGGCCTCTGAGGTATCCAACAAGTTAGGAGGGGGATCATGCCTCCCCTCCTCACTAATACTGAAAAGGCTCGAGTTCATTTAAACTTATTATGTTACTTAATGGTTCATCCTGTAAATATCCTTATTACTCAGTGAACATTGATGTCTCATAAGAATAGGGTAATTATCACTTGTGATTCAATTTAAGAATTATGTGGGTGAAGTCCCTTAAAGAGGCAAGTTATAGGGTAATTATCAGTTATCATTTAATTTAAAAATTATGTGGGTGAAGACCCTTAAAGAAGCAAGTCAGTGTAAATTGAACACTTAGCCAAATTTTTAAACCTTATTGGGCTTAGAGGTGTTTCAAGGATGTTTGATATAATTATGTTTATTTCCCTAATCCTCATTTAGTCAATTTTGATTTGGCCTAAGTCACCACTAAGCCCTTAAGACCTAGGTGAGTGTCTTAATTAATTTTGAAAAGGGTTAAACTTTAGGTGTTCGTGATTCATGATTTGGATTCTTGTTTAATCAATTTTTGATTTAGCCTAAGTCACCACTAAGCCCTTAAGACCTAGGTGAGTCATTTAGTTAATTTTGATTTAGCCTAAGTCACCACTAAGCCCTTAAGACCTAGGTGAGTGTTTAGTTTTGAAAAGGGTTAAACTTTAAGTGGTCATGATTCATGATTTGGATTTTATTTGACAGTTTAATTAATTTTTAATTTAGCCTAAGTCACCACTAAGCCCTTAAGACCTAGGTGAGTGTCTTAATTAGTTATTTAGCCTAAGTCACCACTAAGCCCTTAAGACCTAGGTGAGTGTCTTAATTAATTTTGAAATGGTTTAAACTTTAGGTGCTCATGATTCATGATTTGGATTTTTATTTGAAAATCAAATAGGGGTATTAAATTGATTAGTTATTGACTTCAAAAGTCACACTCCTAAGTCCAGGATCATTTAATTTTAATAAACTTCCAAATTTTAATAATTTAGAAATTTATTAATCTTAATTAAGCAAGTAAGATTGGTTTCTACCAATTAAACCCTTGTGTTTCAATCATCAAATAAATTGATTAAGATCAGAGGTTACCCATTTTCCCTCCTTGAATTAAGCCTAAATGTTAATTAAGGCCAAATTTCCAAAATTACACATTTGCCTCTAAGGCTCTAACATTTCATAATTTGACAAATTCAATTCAATTGACTTTGAAATTTTTATCCTACCTCATTTATGGCTTAATTAAGATATCAGAGGAGAAAATGTGATTTTTCAAAATTTAATCTAATTTATATAATTATTTTCATGCAATAAAGAAAATTCCTAACTTGACCAAGGTAAATTATAATCCCTTAAAATTTCTACTGGAGGTATACCTAAACCAGAGGAGCCTTTGGATAAATTTTCATAATTTTTTGAATTTTTTGTAATTTATTAGAATTATTTTAAATTGTGGGTTATTTAATAAAAATAAAATATTTCATTTAGTAAAAATTAAATTTTGTATTTTTGAAAAATCTCCCTAAGGTCAGAGAACTCAAAGGAGCAAATTTTATATTTTTCTAATTTTTCCTTGATTTATTGCAAATATTTTAGTGAAAACTCATTTTTAGCCTTCTAAAAATTATTTTTGAAATTCAATATCTTTATTTAGAAAATCAGAAAAAATATTCTAATTGTTCCTAAGTGATGGGAAGCAATTTAGAACATTTTCATGAGTTTTATTATTTTTGTGATTTTTATGAATTTTTACTTGAAACAATTTAGAACATTTCCATGAGTTTCATTATTTTTGTGATTTTTATGAATTTTTTAATTATTTTAAATATTTAAAATAGGCTACAATTTAGAACATTTCCATGAGTTTTATTATTTTTATGATTTTCTGAATTTTTAATTATTTAAATATTTAGAATAGGATAAAAATCAAAATTTTATTTTAAATCATCATTTTATTTTTAGAAAATGCCCCTGATCACAGAGAACTCAAAAAACTAAGTTTCACAATTTTTTAAGTTATATTTTAAATTTTTAAAAAAATATTTAAATGCCAAGAGTGGTATTTATCTTTAAAAATCAATTTAAGTTGTCAAATGAAATCAAAATATTTTAAAATTTTTATGATGAGTTCTGTGGATCATAAATCACAGTGAAAATCAAAAATCAAGTCATTTAAGTTTTTGTATTTTCCAAAATTAATTATCTTAGTGATTTAGTATTTGTAAAATTTAAGGATATTTTAAATGACTTGACGCATGAAATTATTTTCAAAGGTTTCTCTGGTCATGGTGGACTTCCAAAATTTTCTTGGGATTTTATAGCCAATATACTAATTTCCATGATTATTTTAAAGAAATAATGTTAAATAACTTGAAAAATACGGGTCTCTATATAGGAAGCTCCTCTGACTTTGGAAAAATTTGAGAATACTTCCTCTGACAGAGGCTACAACATGCTAAAATTCCAAGCCAAGGTGATGTGCCATCATGCATGGAGAATCAAATGATTCAAAATAGTGTTAATTTATTAAAAATAAAATATGCATCAAATGGACTTGAAATTTGTTCCACATTATTCTCCTTTGTTCACAAATCAAAAGGTTATTTTTATTTTATTTTTGTGATTTTTCTACACAAAGTTATGAATTTTCTAAGTTAAGGGTATTTAAATAATTTGAAAAAGGCCTATTTATCTATTGAAATAGCGCGTGCTAACTAGATCCAAGGCAGCTCCGAAGGCATGCGTGGCGCGCTCTAGTTGGATGTCGTCGTCTACGTAGCTGCTGACTCGGCCCGTGGTTTATGTCCCGAAGCACTATCCCGCTCGATCTCCCCCATCCATTTGATACACACTTGATCGAACGAATCCCCGTCACAGTCCTCGATAGAATGATCCCGTACCCGTCCATACTAAAACCCTAAGATCTCGGCCTAGGCCCAACCAAATCACTTCGGGTTTGATCATATGGACTCGTCCAAGTGAGGCGAACACATCCATATGACTAAGATGCCATGAAATCTAGCATAAGTAAATGGAGATTCAAAATAAGCTCGGGAGAAGGAGAAGTTTTATACCTTTGCTCTGAGAAGGGAGGCTTCAATCAGAGGTCCTCGGCACGTTAGGAGGCTGGGGATTGAGTTCCTGGTCTTGGTGTAAGGTCTAGGTATGAATTTGACCAAGCTCGATTTTAGGTGTTGGTCTAGAGCTATGGTAGAGGCTATGTGGAAGGAGGATTTGATGGGGCTTTAGCTTCTTTCACTCCTATGAAGGTGTGGGCACAAGCAATTTGAAATTTGGTGGAGTGTGAAAATGTATTGGGTTCTGTCCTGGTTTCCGGCAGGGTTTCAAGCTCAAAATTGAGCTCCGACAATGGGAATGGGTGAGGGAAAATGGTTGGAATGCACTGAGTGAACCTTAGGGAAGCTCTGTGTAAAGTTTAGAGAGGCCTCTCTAAGGAAATTTTAGCACCTTGTTTAACGGCCATGAAGGTGGCCTTTTATAAAAATGAGGCTATGGTAGCTGTCATGGGCAATTAGAAGGTGTAATGTGGTGCTTAGGTGGAGGGCAGAGGAGCTCCAAAGTTTGATTTGGATGAGCTGGCCTCTTGGTTTGATTTGGTTGAGGTGCCATGGGAGTAGCTCTCGGTTTTGGGCTTTTCCAGCCACTAGGCTGGCCGGCCGGCCAGGGGGAGGTGGCTAGGAGCCCAGGGAACCCAGAGGAATCCATCACAGTAATTTAATGCAAATGTGCTTGAATTTGGCAAAGATATCTTAAGCATGTGCATTTTTAGAAATAAGATCCCTTAATTTGGGGGACCTTTGGTCCATGGCTTGATTTAGGTGATTTCATGGTGTTTGGACTTATCACCAAGTCCAACTAATGGCTGTGGTGGAGTTAATTTGGTGGTTTTAGGGTGGTTAGGTCACATTTATTACATGGGTCCAAGTGGGTGAAATGACCAAAATTTGGGTTTGGGCTAGGTTAGCCATGTCAATTGGCCCAAATAATTGTTACATTTGGTGTAGATGATCATAAGAAATAACTTTGGTGAAGGATGGAAGTGGTTTTGAGCTCAATTGGAGGGTCAATTTGAATGAATTTTGAACTTTAATCAATTTGATCATGTTTGGCTAGGCTTGGGTCTAGGTTGGGTTAGCCTTGGGCTAAGTCCAGATTGATTATTATAAATGGTCAATAGGGACCTCATGAAGAGTTTCCAACATGAATTGGATGCCAGTTTGGAGGTTAAGGCAATCAATTTGGTGAAATTTAGGGACTTAGCCAATTTGGGGCTAAATTTGGGAATTTTAGATTTAGACCAAAATAAAATGGACTTGAGGCTTCACCAAGGCCAATTGATGGTTGATTTTGATGTATAGGAATTTCATAAAGATTCTGCAACATTAATTGAGGCAAATTGACTAGGTTATGGGTTCAATTTGGTGAGATTAGGTCATATGGTCAAAATTGGGGTTTTGACCAAAATCAAAATTGAGCTCAAATAATGAGCCAATTAGGCTTGGATTTGATTTAGTTTGGTCATATAAAAAATGAATTTAAGTTTAGGATTGGAATTGGCGTCAATTGAGATCAAATTGATGGACACTTGAGTTGGATTTGGGGAAATTTGGGTCTTTAAAGGGCAATTTGGGGATTTTGGTTAAAGATGGTCAAATTGTCATGTAGTAGTTGAGAGAAATGAAATTGGAAGTATTTGGGATTTATTTGGATTTTTTTGGGAATTTTGGGAATTTTTGGGATTTTGAGCTATGGAGGGGTATTTTGGTAATTTGGAGGTGTTTTAGGGGTAAAAGGCCAAGATGGGTTTATGGAGGGGTATTTTGGTAATTTGGGGGTGTTTTAGGGGTAAAAGGCCAAGATGGGTATTTTTAAGAGGGGTATTTTGGTAATTAGGGGGTGTTTTAGGGGTAAAAGGCCAATTTTTGAGCTATGGAGGGGCATTTTGGTAATTTGGGGGTGTTTTAGGGGTAAAAGGCCAAGATGGGTATTTTGGTAAGCTTTGAGGTACCAAACATCACCCAATTGTTTTAGGGTAAAAGGCCAAGATGGGTATTTTGGTAAGAGTTGAGGTACCAATCATCACCAATAAGCCAAATAGTGGTCTTAGTCAAACCATAGCCCTAGGGCTAGTAGGTTTAGAGGACCATCTGCACGAGTATCCCGAAAGATCAAGGGATCTAGGTTTGAAATTCTGAGTTTAGGGTAGTGAGTGATTGTGAATGCAGATAAGTGTAGTGAGTGCCTTAGCTCCAGTCCAATACCTAAGGTCAACCCTAAGGTACAAAAATCCTAAGGGTGGCTCATCTTGAGTTTCCACCACAGTGACCCCACCTACTAAGTATTTAAAGGTTGAGAGCAATATGTGGAACTTCAAGTTGAGTGGGAAGAGGGTAGAATTTCTATTGGTGAGGGTTCCATGTCTAGTTTTCTAGGAATAGTCAACAGGAAAAGTCCTATGGCTAGACTCTAGGCTATTAAAGAGGAGAAACTAAACCTCAACCAAAATTGAGGTCAACAATACTAATATTATTTAAGTGGTGAGGGTTCTATGTCTAGTTTTCTAGGAATAGTCAACAGGAAAAGTCCTATGGCTAGACCCTAGGCTATTAAGAGGAGAAAACTAAACCTCAACAAAAAATGAGGTAAAAAAATGGACCCCCAATATGTGTGGTGTGTTGGGAAAACACACCACACGTATTAGCGTTGTCCTACAAGATCAAAAAAAATCAATACAAACTCCTAAGTCAACAGTCCTGGAAGTATGCGTCGAGTTGTGTGCATGTTTGTTTCTGTTGGGGAATTAGCAGATGTGTGCTTAATCAAGTCGACAAGTAGGGACTCTCGCTGGAGATTGGAGAGTGGACTTTTGAGTTATGAAATTTCAAAAATTTTCAAAGGATGGGAGTCAAAATATGAGTGTTGACCCGAGGTGGGAATTGAAATTCAAATATCAACTCAAAAAGAGAGAGAGAGTCGGAGTGTAAGGACCGACCTCAAATGTAATGAATCAGAAATGTAGGACTTTCGTAAATGTGAACTGAAATGTAGGTCAATTCTCAAAAGAGAGCGTCAGAATGTAAGGTCTGACTTCAAATGTAAAGAATTAGAAATATAGGACTGATTTGGAATGAGAATTGAAATGTAGGTCAATTCTCAAAAGAGAGCGTCAGAATGTAAGGACCGACTTCAAATGTAAAGAATTAGAAATGTAGGACTGATTCAGAAATGAGAATTGAAATGTAGGTCAATTCTCAAAAGAGAGCGTCAGGAATGTAAGGACTGACTTCAAACGTAAAGAACCAAAAATGTAGGACTCATTCAGAAATGAGAATTGAAATGTAGGTCAATTCTCAAAAGAGAGCGTTGGAATGTAAGGACCGACTTCAAACGTAATGAATCAGAAATGTATGACTGATTCATAAATGATAATTGAAATGTAGGTCAATTCTAGGAGAGAGTGTCAGAATGTAAGAACCGACTTTAAATGTAATGAATCAGAAATGTAGGATTGATTCGAAAATGAGAATTGAAATGTAGGTCAATTCTCAAAAGAGAGCATCAGAATGTAAGGACCGAATTTAAATGTAATGAATCAAGAATGTAGGACTGATTCAGAAATAAGAATTGAAATGTAGGTCAATTCTCAAAAGAGAGCATCGGGATGTAAGGAACCACTTCAAATGTAAAGAATCAGAAGTGTAGGAGTGATTAAGAAATGAGAATTGAAATGTAGGTATCAATTCGAAGATCAAAGAATTGAAATGTAGGTATCAATTCTAGGAGAGTGTCAAAATTTAGGTATCAGCCTTGGGGAGAGAGTCGAAATTTAGGTATCAACCTCGGAAGGTGAGTATCAGAATTTAGGTATTGACTCGAAAATCTAAGAATTGAAATTTACAAAGAGCTTGTGGTGTTGAATTTACAAAAGTGTATTATGTGAGAATGTTGATTTTGAAGAAGATTTGTGGAGCTTTGTAGAGTTATGTGCAGGATGTAAAATTCTTCGAGGATGTGCAGAGAGTTAGTGTAGATAATGATGGTTGTGCTGCGCGCACAAAGAGTAGGAAATTCTGAAAATGGAAGAATCTGCTCAATAGTTTGTTTTATTTTCTTGTTGTTTTTATCACATTTGATTTTTCAAAATTTGTTTTTAAAGTTTTAATTTTAATTGGTTGACTTTTTTAAAAGAAATTTGTTTTGTTATTCACTCATTTATGATTATTTTTCATTTGTGTTTCATTTATTGTTGAAGATTTGTCTTTTCATTCTTTGGTCATTTGATCCTTGAACCATCACATGGCTCGCAGCTTTCATCCATCGCACAAAAAGGCAATTGACAAAAAGGCACAACTTGAGAGAAATTTGCATTATTCTGCTTCAATAAAGATGCTACAGATCAAATACAGGCTAATGTATCAAAAGGTACATCATGTAATACATGCTGAAATACATTGAGAGTCATCTCAAGATATGAGTAAACAGATCAAACATAGGCTAATGCCTCAAAAAGAGTACATCACGTAATACATGCTGAAATGCATTGAGAGTATTCTCAAGATATGAGTAGAAAGTACATCATGTAATACATGCTGAAATGCATTGAGAGTCTTCTCAAGATATGAGTACATCATGACCGATTATATCAGATACATGTCATGCTTGCTAAAATAAAGCAAGTGAATCCTCTGCGCTTGGTATATCAAGCTCTTGATCAAGCAGACCTTCTGAGTCATGCTTCAGGATAAGTACCCTTCGCATGTATTCAGAGGTACAACCTTCTCATAGCTTGTAAGGAAACAGTCCTTCCAGCTCTGGGTCTTGCTGGAATCCATATGGTATCTTATGTCATCCATTCTGCGGAAGGTCACAGACACCCTACGGTGTCGTACTCCTGGAATGGAGTGCTTGGCAACGTCTGCACCGTTGCCCTTGAGAACATGTATTGAACCAAATGGAAGACGAATCTCCACAACTCCTCTGAATTCACCAGGGTTGATTACATCGATTTATTTTCCAAACAGAATATTGCTCTTAGTCATGAATAAGATAGTGTAGAAAGGCCTTACAAAGTCATGATGGTCAATGTGCGGGGGAATGCAGTCACCTTCTTCATAAATGTTGATAATGCAACTGTTAGGAATGCAAGTAGCGGGTAGAATATTCCACCTGCCATTCTCTTTATCATCCACTTTATCATCGGTCGTAGCGGATCCACTTGGTTAAATCTGAGGATCCTAGGTGGATTCCCCTGTTTGTCGTTTGTAAAATTGTAGCAACAGCCGCATTGGATGGTGATTCTTCCCTTTCCTCGCATCCATTTCTTTGGCTCGGAATACGTTCTTTCTATGAGAAGGCCTGCTCGACCTTTATCTCTTAAATCTTTCATCAGTTTCAGAGAAAACCCTAGTATATAGCTCCAGGCCCTCAAATATGTTGATAAACTTTCCCTGAACCTCTGCATAGAACTCGAATTCTCTTTTGTTTACTTTGCTTATTTTTTAGTATTATACCATACCGGGAGTTGGCGGCTGCCTAGGGCGTTCCTTCCTCTGGGCCTCGGCGGGAATCCAAACTAGTGCTGGCCGATCAGGAATATGAGATTCAACCTCAAGTGGGATGTATGATCCTGGGCTCCGTGGTGCGCGTTGATCCATCCCCAATGGGACATACGACTCATTTGCCATGAAATATGGAGTCTGAGACTTGTTGGTTCTTGAAGTGTATTCTTCTAAGGTACTGAAACGCTGTAGATGCAGAACATTGCAGTCCGGGCATTCTACAAATGCACCCGTGACTGATGTCCCGACAGGTATTTCAATGTTGCATGTTGGGCAACCTCTGCACAAGATATCTGGGACCGGGGGCACATCTGATTCTGTCTCAAATCCTGACTCTTCATCTGTAGTGGGTAGGCTGGCAGAAGTTTCTCTCAGATCTGGATCGTAAATATGTCCCTCAGGAATGGGGGTAAGAAAACTGCTCACGTCTCTTTGGCGCTTGCACTCCTTTCGCAGAAACGCTCTTTGTTTCTTTCGGCTTTCATTTTTGCTTTGCGTCTTGTGGAGTGGAGTATTTGGTAGTTGTTCGCTGTGGGCGGCTATTAAGCCCCTTGCTGGATTAGCTATCATGGAGGGCAGTCGGCTGGGCCCCTCCATCAGATCTTGTTCCGTCATCACGTTTTTACCTTTACGTGACACATCGTCTTGAGTGGTCACTCTCAACAGTGAAGGCAGTCCCTCCTTTTCTTTATTGCTGACTATGGCCATTAAAGAACCCTCGTAGTTGATATCAATCTGGTTGAAATCTATGATGAAATCTATGACACATCCTTGCGGCGCCATCTCTTTATTCAGTATGAGGTTCCAGCAGTCCTGGAAGGCAAAGATCAGCCTCTGTCCTGACATTTTTCTGTAGATGACAGAAAGAAACGTCAGTGGGCCGAAGCTTGGCATGAACAAGAACAAAACAAAGTATCCATTAAATTAAATTTTATTTTGTTTTGATGAAAAGGATTACTCATTTTATGTATGAGTTTTGTTTAACTTGATGGAATATTTAAATCCAAATGTAGAAAAGAGAACATGTAAAGTTCAAAAATTTCCTCAAAATTTGCTTTATATATGAGATTAATTACAAAATTTGGACCCGGTCATAGAAGGCCATATAGATAACCCTAAAACAATCAAAGTTTCAAAGTTTCAAAGCAAGTAGAGGCAAGCGGAGGCAGGCGACATCAGGCTGTGTAATAGGTTTTTAGGTATCATCCATTTATCGGTAACACGGGTCTTTCACCCCGAAAGTCCACTAACTGGTAGGCTCCTCCTGTATAAACCTTCTCAACGATAAATGGTCCCTGCAATCAACCGGTGGTATGGGCAATAATTTGGTTCATTCTTCTTATCCACCTCTTTGGGTTTCTTTGGATCAGGGTGGTATGGGCAATAATTTGGTTCATTCTTCTTATCCACCTCTTCAGGTTTCTTTGGATCAGGGATTTGAATTCTTGATTTCTTCATCAAGCTTTTGAATATTTTAGGTACAGCTTCATCTTTGAAGGAGTAAACAACAGCTTCATCTTTGAAGGAGTAAACAACTTTCTGTCGCTCTAACAGGGATATTCTTTTACCCGTTGTTAGAGGTGATCCCTCTTGAGACGGCCGTTGGTTGGACGGACTGCTCTACTTCTTAGAGTACTGTGATGAAGACTGACGATGATCTTCTGCATATATCTTTATCGGCTGCTTTCCTTTATCGACAGTTGCGACTATCTCTGATTTCTTTTCGAACACTCTGGTCACCTTAGCCTTTTCATGCGGCTCCATGTGCTTCATTGCTTCTTGAAGACTATTGGCTTTACTGAGTAGCTTCTCGAAGGATTTGATGGTGAGTCCCTTAAGCATGAAAGCTACTAACCCATGAATGCTTTTGAGTAGAAAAGATTTGATGATGAGTCCCTTAAGCATGAAAAGTAGTGGCCCATGAATGCTTTTGAGTAGAATCTCAATCGCTTGATGTTCTTGTAGCTGAGGTTCACATTTCATGATAAGGTTTCTCCAATTGAAAATATAGGCTGCCTAGGTTTCACTAGACTTCTGCTTCTCCATCATGAGTTCTCCTATAGACACATGATGCCGCGCCCCAGCAAATCTTTTCACAAATAAATGTTCCAACTCAGAAAATGTTTTAACTGACCCGTTGGGCAAGTCAGCGTGCCAATCAAAAGCAATCTTTGACAAGCTGTTGACAAACTACTGGCAGAGTAGAGCTTTGCTATTCCTTGTGTTACCACAATTGGCTCGAAAATGGGCTATGTGCTATCTATGATTTCCAGTCCCATCAAATATCTTGAAGTTTGGGCTCATAAAACCCTTGAGGAAAGGGACGACATCGAACTCCTTCGGGTAAGGTCTACCCTTTAAAATTGATGCACTGCCCTTGGACTGGGCTAAGGCCTCCCGTACTTGTTCAACCATTTGCTTGAACTCTTTTTCTGACTCGGCACCTGATGGAGAATCCTTCTTTGGTTGTTCTTCTTTTTCTGTCGAATTAGCCTCCCTTCTTTCATCTGCGATGTGTATGATTTCTGGCTGATTGATCTCTGGAGAAGCCAAACTTGGTGCTTGTGATTGCCCCTGAATGGTGGCCATGGCGGTCATAGCTGCAGTCATCTCTTCTATTCTTTTCTCTAGTAGAACATCTTGCTTATCCCTGCAGAGGATAACCCTACGCAGCTCATCTACTGCGTTCTCTTCAGTGTGAGGTTGAACCTCGCGCACAGATGTGGTAGCTCTTATTTTGATCACATGGACATCCATGAAATCTTCCTCCAAGTAATCACTGTAATCAAAATCCTCGTTGTCACTATCGACGGAAACTCTATGCTCTCGAGCTAACTCAGAAATCTCGATCCTGAGTTTCTCAACTTTTTCCTTAATTATCAATTCCTTGATTATTTTAAGATCTGGAGGACCTTGATGGAAGTTCTCAACTTGTTACTCCATCTCGCTGGCTATTATCGTGACGATGTCAGATATTTCAGGCACTAGTTTTACTTCCTATCCTGTAGGCTCACTGAACTGTATCGGTGCAGCGACCTTGGGTACCCATACCCTCTTCTTCTTCAATGATGATGTCTCAGGATGGAACATCTCGGTAGAGACATTGATATGTTGAGGGAAGATATGCTTCTCGTGGTGTAGACCAGCTACAATGTCATGTAATTGTCTTGTCTTTCTTTCCATGATTGCAGGAATAACGGGTAAACTTCTCGAACCTAGTCTTGACTTAATCAGCCGGCGACCTGCGGTTCTAGTGGTGGTATGATCTGTGGTGATTATAGCAGTATCAACTCGGTTTCCCAAACAGATCCTGATGGGAACATGGGTAGGTGACTTTATAGTCGACCTATGAGATTTTCTATTAGACTTAATATCCTTCAAAATTTCATTCTTCATATGAGGAGAAATTGCATGTCCCACTCGTTTAAGTAACTCACTAACCAAACATCATTCTCTAGTAGCAAGCCTTTTGAAGACTGCACTAACTCGGGTGATGGGGATGAATTTCTTTCCCTCCTCACCATGTCCATGAGGAGATGGCAATGCGGCAGCAATCTTCCGGATACACTCATTTCCATCAGTATCCGTCAGAGGATGGAATCTACTCCCTCTTAGGAGTGGATAAATTTCTGGTAACACTTCTTCAGCTTGAAGAGGCTCCTCCTCATCAGGTGTGTTCTCAGGAGTCTGGGCTTTGATGGCCCTCGGAACTCTCCTATTGTGGTTCCTCCTTTGAGTTCGGGTCAGTGTTATAGTCCTTGAGCTTGACCCGATCTCAAACACGGGTGGCAGAATAGTTAATCCTTCAGTCGAATCTTCGACGGCCATCACTTCCTTTCCCTTAGCAGTAGCAGGGATAACATGCTTGATGACGACAGCTTTAGCCTTCTTGCAGGCAGGGAAATCCTAAGGCAGTTTAAACTAAATTCTACAGACGACTATTGAACTTCCTGAGCAGCGATCTTCATTGCCACGAATGGGACTTTCCCGAGGATAACGTCGAGGTCTTCAAATCCAGCTCCGAACTTGATGGTGGGAGTGACGTTACGGGCGTTTCGGTCCATTGACAGATTGCAAGAAAAGGTCAACGTTGGGTAGGCCATTGCAGCGAGCTTTAAAACAAAAAGTTTTAGGGTTAGCTATAGCGCCAAAAATCTTGTAATATTTAGTGCAAGCACTGAAAGTAGAGGTTAATCTGTAGACCGGGCGGGTCTTAACTTATAGGTAATTTTAATATCTTTGTTCAAAAAAGATGTAAAATTTAATTAATATTTCAAATTACGCGCAACACAACACGATTTGGTTTAATTTGCGAAGTAGCAAACCAAATTTGGAAGGGAGATGTGAAAAATTTTAGGACCCAGTGCGGGACCCAAATAGTGGCAGAAAATGCCCAGGTGGAATTAGTCCACCGACACACCTATTGGGGGTCCGACCCCACATGAAAATTTAAAGAGTCCTTAATGGCCTTCTGAACCCCTCTATTCAAAGATGGTTGAACAGTTAGTCCTGAAGTCCAAGGAGTTAGTCGTACTTTCCCAAGATAGAAATGGGTAAAGTATGCCAACAGAAGAAAGGTAATTTGGTCCAAGAGGGACATGGACATATTACCGATGTGTGAAGATAATATTTCTTGATTTGTATGGAGAGAAAAGCTTGTCCCCAGTGGAGTCGCCATAAGTGTCGGCGTTATTTCGGGTTAGTTTGTAGGGAGTTGCCCGTAAGAAGCTATCGGTCTTTGGAATAGAAATCCCGTCGCTCGCTTCAGAAGGACATTGAAGTATGAAATCAAACTGACCCCATATTTTCATAGTTTAAAATGAAAGTGCACTGTACCTCAGATCTTATTTCTATCCCGAAGGATAAACACAAGACTTAAGGATGAGGCTCGATCAGATAAACTAAGGAAAGTATGACGTTCGTTTGTTCGGCAAAATCTTTGTATTTGCCGACAAGTTCCCTTATTTAATATAAAGGATTAAAAAGGATTTATATTAAGCTCGGTTCGAACATGCTTCCTATAAGGGCAAGCCCCTATAGTTAATTACATCTTAAATGACCAAAGTCACTTAAGAAGACTCTCGATAAAAATCAAGAAAAATTATCTATAAGGAATTTCAAAGGGTAGGACTCTTCAACAAAATCTGACATAGAGGTGTGAAAGGGGATTGGTTCAAATTTGGAACATATTATTGTAGAATCTAGAGGAAGAGGAACTAGGGGATGTCATGGATCGAGAGGAGAACCTCAGTGACTTCGTAAGCTTCAGTTTTGAGGAGAAATATTTGGGTGGTTCATCCAGGAAATTTCATTAGTTAGGGCTTATATTTGTATGAAATGATCACACAAATAGCTTGGAAGATGTGAGGATTTAGGTTGTGAAAAATGACAACCTCAGAATTCTAAGACGAGTTAGGGCTTATATTATATAGCAGGGGTATACAAAGGCCTAAAGAGAATGTGAGGACTTACGTTGCATAAGCAAGCAACCTCGAAATCCTATGGGTTTGTTGTTTAAGTCTAAGGAATGAAGATTGGTTTAGCTGGGGAAGACAGGTTTTGCTGTTGAAGATGGTCGTGCTGCCCACCATGCTAGCTTCAAGCTCCTTGCCGCAACAAGTTTGAGTTATCTAGTGTGTCAAGTTATAATGCCAATTCAGTTGGCCCTATGGTTGAAGTTCTTTAAATTTTATGAGGGCATATTAAAGTTGATTAGAGCGGCACCGGTTAGGATTTTACGAATCCCTCGTTCCGACATCACTATTTTCTATTAGATTTCCTTAGTCCAAATGAGCTTACTAAACCCAACTTAATGAGTTCCATATTTTCATTTAAACCATGGGATGCCTCGTTAGCAAAAATAGGTTACCTGCTCCGAGGGATTCCCAATCATCCGATAGAGACATCTTAATTAAGTTTAAGTTGTGGTTTTATGTGATGTTTGTGATTAAATTTTGAGCTGTTTTACATTTTGCTTGTTGTGGCGGTGAATTTTATCTTGGTTGATTTTAGTTTTGGTTTTGAGTTATGGTTAACATGCAAGTTTATGTAGGTAAATGCAAGCATGAATCATGTATCGAAAAGGCAGAAGAAAGACGATATTATAAACTGTAAAACCGTACCTGGCGAGTCTTCTTGTTCCACTACCTGAAACTTAAAATGCATGTTAAGGCAGTTTATGAGGAACAGGAAAGGTAAGATTTTGGTAATTTTCTTAACCTTGTTTCATATCTTGGAGAGTCCTTAAAATTTTAATTAAGGATGAGTTCATTGAGCGAAGAATATTAAGTTTAATAGGCTCTGAGGTATCCAAAAAGTTAGGAGGGGGAAGCAGGTCCATGCCTCTCTCTCACCAACTGGTGAAAAGTCTCGAGTCCATTTAAACTTATTATGTTGCTTAATGGCTCATCCTGTAAATACCCTTATTACTCAGTGAACTCTGATGTCTTAATTATTCCTAAGAATAGGGTAATTATCACTTGAGATTCAATTTAAGAATTATGTGGGTGAAGACCCTTAAAGGGGCAAGTTAGTGTAATTTGAACACTTAGCCAAATTTTTAAACCTAGTTGGGCTTAGTGGTGTTTCAAGGATGTTTGATATAATTATGTTTATTTCTCTAATCCTCATTAATCAATTTTGATTTGGCCTGAGTCACCACTAAGCCTTTAAGACCCAGGTGAGTGTCTTAATTTGTTTTGAAAATGGTTAAGCTTTAAGTGATCATAATTTATGACTTGGATTTTTATTTGAAAATCAAAATAGGGGTATTAAATTGATTAATTATTGACTTCAAAAGTCATACCCCTAAGTTCAGGATCACTTAATTTTACTAAACTTCAAAATTATAATAATTTAGAAATTTATTAATCTTAATTTTTTTTTAATGAGGAAAGTGAAATTGGTTTGTACCATATCCCCTTGTATTTCAAGCATCAAATAGATTAAGATCAAAGGTTATCCATTCCCCTTAAGCCTAAATGTTAATTAGGGCTAAATTTCCAAAATTACACATTTGCCCCTAAGGCCCTAACACTTCATAATTTGTCAAATTCAATTCAAAGGACTTTGAAATTTTTATCTAACCTAACTCTTGGGTCAATTAAGACATGAGAGGAGAAAATGTGATTTTTCAAAATTTAATTTAATTTATATATCTATTTTCATTTAAAAATAGGATTTTTAAAAGAAAACTCCTAACTTGACCAAGGTAAATTATAATCCCTTGAAATTTTTACTAGAGGTAGACCTAGACTAGAGAAGCCTTTGAATCAATCTTTATAATTTTTTGAATTCTCTGTGATTTATTAGAATTAATTTAAATTCTAAGTTATTTAATAAAAATTAAATATTTTAGGTGGTGAAAATTAAGTTTTGTATTTTTGAAAAATTTCCCTAAGGTCAGAGAACTCAGAGGAGAAAATTTTATACTTTGTTAATTTTTCTTTGATTTACTGGAATTATTTTAGTGAAAAACTCATTTTTAGCCCTTTAAAGATTATTTTTAAGCTTTGAAATTAAATATCTTTATTCAGAAAATCAAGAAAAATATTATTATTGTTCCTAAGTGATTATGAAGCAATTTAGAGCATTTCCATGAGTTTAAATGATTTTGTGATTTTTATGAATTTTTTTAATTATTTAAATTTTTAAAATAGGATAAAAATGAAGTTTTTTATTTTAAATATAATTTTATCTTTCGAAAATACCCTTGATCACAGAGAACTCAAAAAACTAAGTTTAATAATTTTTTGAGTTATATTTTAATTTAAAAAAACATTTAAATGCCAATAGTGGTATTTATCTTTAAAAATCAATTTAAGTTGTCAAATGAACTCAAAATATTTTAAAATTGAGTGGAATTTATCTTTAAAAATCAATTTAAGTTATTAAATGAACTCAAAATATTTTGAAACTTTTATGGATGAGTTCTCTAGATCATAAACCACAGTGGAGATTAAAAATCAAGTCATTTAAATGTTTATATTTTCCAAAATTAATTATTTTCAAGTTCTCTAGATCATAAATCACAGTGGAGATAAAAAATCAAGTCATTTAAATGTTTAAATTTCTCTTCTAGATCATAAATCACAGTGGAGATAAAAAATTAAGTCATTTAAAGTTTTATATTTTTCAAAATTAATTATCTTAGTGATTTAGTATTTGTAAAATTTAAGGATATTTTAAATGACTTGACCCATGAAATTATTTCCAAAGGTTTCTCTGGTAATGGTGGACCTTTCAAAATTTTCTTAGGATTTTATAACAATTATGCTAATTTTCATGATTATTTTAAAGAAATAATGTGAAAGAACTTAAAAAATATGGGTCTCTATATAGGAAGCTCCTCTAACTTTGGAAAAATCAGAGATTACTTCCGCTGATAGAAGCTACAACATGCTAAAATTCCAAGCCAATGTGATATGCCATTATGCATGGAGAATAATATGATTCAAAATAGTGTTTAATTAATTAAAAATAAAATATGCATAACATGGTCTTAAAATTTATTCCACGTCATTCTACTTTGTTCACTAAGCAAATGAATATTTTTATTTTATTTTTGTTATTTTTCTACACAAAGTTATGAGTTTTCTAAGTTAAGGGCATTAAAATAAATAGGAAAAGCCCTATTTATCTATTTAAACAGCCGTGCTGACTAGATCCTAGGCAGCTCCCAAGCCATGCGTGGCGTGCTCTGGTTGAACGCTGCTGTCCACGTAGCTGTTGCCTTGGCCCGCGGTTTATGTCCCGAAGCGCTGTCCGGCTTGATCTCCCCCATCCATTTTATACACGTTTGATCGAACGACTCCATGTCATCATCCTTGATAGAATGATCCCGTGTTCATCTACACTAAAACCTTAAGATCTCAGCCTAGACTCAACTAAATCACTTTGGGTTTGATCCTATGGACTCTTCTAAGTGAGGCGAACACATCCATACAGTTAATGTGCCATGGAATCAACCTTAAGTAAATGGAGAATCAAAATAATCTTAGGAGAAAGAGAAGTTTTATACCTTCGCTCTGAGAAGGGAGGCTTCGATCAGAGGTGCTCAGCACATTCATTGGGGTCCAAGGAGGCTAAGGATTGAGCTCATGGTCTTGGTGTAAGTCCTAGGTATGAATTCAACCAAGCCCGATTTCAGGTGTTGGTCTAGAGCTATGATAGAGGCTCCGTGGAAGGGGGATTTGATAGGGCTTTGGCTTCTTTCACTCTCGTGAAGGTGTGGGCACAAGAAATTTGAAATTTGGTGAAGTGTGAATGTGTATTGGGTTCTGTCCTGGTTTTCGACAGTTCAAGCTCAAAATTGAGCTCCGGCAATGGAAATGGGTGAGTAAAAATGGTTGGAATGCAGTGAGGGGATCTTAGGGAAGCTCTGTATGAAGTTTGGAGAGGCCTCTCTAAGGAAATTTCAGCACTTATTTTAACGGCGATGGAGGTGGCCTTTTATAAAAATGGGGTTATGGTGGCTATCATGGCCAATTATGAGGTGTAATGTGGTGCTTCAGTGGAGGGCAGAGGATCTCCATAGTTTGATTTGGATGTGCTGGCCTCTAGGATTGATTTGGATGAGGTGCCATCGGAGTGACTCTTAGTTTTGGGCTTTTCCGGCCACTACGTTGGCCGGCCGGCCAAGGGGAGGTGGCTAGGAGCTCAGGGAACCCAGAGGAACCCATCACAGCAATGTAATGCAAATGTGCTTGGATTTGGCAAAGATATCTTAAGCATGTGCTTTTTTGGAAATAAGATCCCATAATTTGGGGGACCTTTGGTCCATGGCTTGATTTACGTGATTTCATGGCCTTTGGACTTGTCACTAAGTCCAACTAATGGCTGTGGTGGAGTTAATTTGGTGGCTTTAGGGTGGTTAGGTCACATTTAGTGCATGGGTCCAAGTGGGTGCAAATGACCAAAACTTGGGTTTGGGCTAGGTTAGCCATGTAAATTGGCCCAAATAATTTTTTCATTTGGTGTATATGATCATAAGGAACAACTTTGGTGAAGGATGGAAGTGGTTTTGAGTTCAATTGAAGGGTCAATTTGAGGGAATTTTGAACTTTAATCAATTTGGTCATGTTGGGCTAAGCTTGGGTCTAGCTTGGGTTAGCCTTGGGCTAAGTCCAAATTGATTGTTGTAAATGGTCAATAGGGACCTCATGAAGAGTTTCCAAAATGAATTGGATGCCAATTTGGAGGTTAAGGCAACCAATTGGGTGAAATTTTGGGACTTAGCCAATTTGGAGCTAAATTTGGTAAATTTGGATTTAAGCCAAAATCAAAAGATTTGAGACTTTAAAAATGCCAATTTATGGTTTATTCTGATGTATAAGAATGTCATAAAGATTTTTCAACATTAATTGAGGCCAATTGACTAGGCTATGGGTTCTATTTGGTGAGATTAGGTCATATGGTCCAAATTGGGGTTTTGACCCAAAGCAAAATTGGGCTCAAATAATGGACCAATTGAGCTTGGATTTAGTTTATTTTGGTCATATGAAAATTTAATTTGAGTTTAGTATTGGAATTGGGGTCAATTGAGATCAAGTTGATGGACATTTCAATTGAATTTGGGGAATTTGGGCCCTTAGAGCAAATTTGGGGGTTTTTGTTAAAGATGGTCAAATTGCCCAAATTTGGTCACGTGGTAGTTGAGAGAAATTAAATTGGGAATATTTGGAATTTATTGGTATTTTCTGGGAAGTTTTGGAAATTTTGGAATTTTGGGTCCAAGAGGGGTACTTTGGTAATTTGGGGGTGTTTTAGTGGTAAAAGGCCAAGATGGGTATTTTGGTAGAGTTGAGGTACCAACCATCACCAACAAGCCATGCCAATGAGAACCCCATTTTGGGTCCTCTACATAGTGGTCTTAGCCAAACCATAACCCTAGGGTTAGTAGGTTTAGGGGACCATCTACATGAGTATCCCAAAAGATCAAGGGATCTATGCTATAAATTTGAGTTTAGGTTTGTGAGTGATTGTGAGTGTAGATGAGTGTAGTGAATGTCTTAGCTTCAGACCAACACCTAAGATCAACCTTAAGGTCCAGCAATCCTAAGGTGACTCATCCTGAGTTTCCCCCACAGTGACTCCACCTACTAAGTATTTAAAGGTTGAGAGCATTATGTGGAACTTCAAGTTGAGTGGAGAAGGGTTTGGAATTTCTAGTGGTGAGGGTTCATGTCTAGTTTTCTAGGATTAGTTAACAGGAAAAGTCCTATGACTAGACCCTAGGTTACTAAAGAGGAAAATCTAAACCTTAACAAAAAATGAGGTCAACAAGCCTCATCAAGTTGAAGAGGTACCAGAAATTTATCCACTCCTACGAGGGAGAAGATTCCATCCTTTGAAATATACCTATGGATATGAGAGTATCTAAAAGATTGCTGCTGCATTACCCTCACTTCATGGACATGGTGAGGAGGGAAAGAAATTCATTCTCATCACCCGAGTTAGTGCAGTCTTTAGAAGGCTTGCTACTAAAGAAGGATGTTCTGTTAGTGAATTACGTAAACGAGTGGGACATGCAATTTCCCCTCATATGAAAAATGAAATTTTAAGGAATGTTAAGTCCGCTAGAAAATCTCATAAGTTGACTATAAAGTCCCCTACCAGTGTTCCCGTCTGGCTCTGTTTGGGAAACCGAGTTGATACTGTTATAGTCACCACCGACCATACCACTACCAGGACCGTAGGTAGCCGGCCAATTAAGTCAAGATTGGGTTCGAGAAGTTTACCAGTCATTCCTGCAATCACGAAAAAGAAAGACAAGACGATTACCTAACACTGTAGTCGGTCTACACCACGGGGAGCATACCTTCCCTAGACATATCGATGTCTCTACTAAGACGTTCCGTCCTGAGGCATCATCATCAAAGAAGAAGAGGGTATGGGTACCCAAGGTCGCTGCACCGATATAGTTCAGTGAGCCTGCAAGATAGGAAGTAAAACCAGTGCTTGAAATATCTGACATCGTCGCGACAATAGCCAGTGAGATGGAGGAACAAGTTGAGGATTTCCATCATGGTCATCAAGATCTTAAAGTAATCAAGGAATCGATAATTGAGGAAAAAGTTGAGAAACTCAGGATAGAGATTTCTGAGTTAGCTCAAGAGCATGGAGTTTCCATCAATAATGACAATGAAGATTTTGATTACAGTGATTACTTGGAGGAGGATTTCATGGATGTCCATGTGAAAAACCAGAGCTACCACATCTGTGGCGAGGATCAACCTCACATTGAAGAGAACACCATATATGAAGTGTGTAGGGTTATCCTCCTAAGGGATGAGCAAGTTGTTTTACTGGAGAAAAGAATAGAAGAGATGATTGCAGCTATGACCGCCATGACCACCATTCAGAGGCAATCACAAGCACCAGGGTTGGCTTCTCTAGAGATTAATCAGCCAATAATCATACACATCACAGATGAAAGAAGGGAGGCTACTTCGATAGACAAAGATGAACAACCAAAGAAGGATTCTCCATCAGGTGTCATGCCAGAAAAAAGAGTTCAAGCAAATGGTTGAACAAGTATGGGATGCCTTAGCCCGGTCAAAGGGCAGTGCATTAATTCTAAAGGGTAGACCTTACCATGAGGAGTTCGATGCTGTCCCTTTCCCCAAGGGTTTTGTGACCCAAAACTTCAAGATATTCAATGGGATTGGAAATCCCAGACAACACATAGCACATTTCCAAGCCAGTTGTGGCAATACGAGGAATAGCGAAGCTCTACTCTGCCAGCAGTTTGTCAGCAGCTTGTCATGGATTACTTTTGACTCGTACGCTGACTTGCCTAACGGGTCAGTTAAGACATTTTCAAAGTTGGAACAGTTGTTTGTGAAAAGATTTGCTAGGGCGCAGCATCATGTGTCTATTGGAGAGCTCATGACGGAGAAGCAGAAGCCTAGTGAAACCTTGGCAGACTACATTTTGTGTTGGAGAAACCTTAGCATGAAATGTGAACCTCAGCTACAGAAACATCAAGCGATTGAGATTCTCAAAAGCATTCATGGGACAGTAGCTCTCATGCTTAAGGGACTCACCATCAAATCCTTCGAGAAGCTACTCAGTAAAGCCAACAGTCTTCAAGAAGAAATGAAGCACATGGAGCCCCATGAAAAGGCTAAGGTGACGAGAGTGTACGAAAAGAAATCAAAGGTAGTCACAACTGTCGACAAAGGAAAGCAGCCGATAAAGATATATGCAGAAGATCATCGTCAGTCTTTGTCACAGTACTCTCAGAAACTGAGTAGTCAATCCAACCAACTGCCGTCTTTTACCCTTAAACATCGGGTAAAAGAATATCCCTTTTAGAGCAACATAAAGTTGTTTATTCCTTCAGAGATAAAGTTGTACTTAAAATATTCAAAACCCTGATGAAGAAACCAGAATTCAAACTAACTAATCCAAAGAAACCCGAAGAGGTAGATAAGAAGAAGGAACCAAATTATTGCCCGTACCACCGGTTACTTATACACACTATAGACAAGTATTTCGTCCTTAAATACTGGGTCGAGAAGAACCTTAAGGGAGAGAATATAACAATCCCAAAGGAGTATTTGAGAGAACCTAAAAAAGGTTCCATAAACATAATTTCAGCTGAGTCAATCTCCCCAGTTGATCCATATGTCAGAGCAGATGGATGGAGTACAACTTGGGATGAACTCAAGAGGGCCCTCAATCAAATACAAGATTCATCGAAACAAGCTACTATGAATACCAAAGAAGGATGGAATGAGGTATGGAGTAGGTCGTCCAAAAAGATACTTAACAAGATACAATCTGCATCAAAACAGGCCTCCATTCAGAGTTTGCAGCATACCGAGCCCGAGATGAAGATTTTGCCAGAAAATCATTCATCGTCAAGAACAAAGAGCAAGAAAAATAAAAGCGTCACTGCCAAGATTGATAGCACGGGGGGTAGGATAGGGGCTGCCTCTACTAGATTAGTTATCTTAGATTCAGGGAAGAAGATCCTCTAACCTTTGATGTTGTACGATTATGTTTTTACCCCTCCAGGGTCTTACAAATATAATGATTGTGATTTCGGCTACGTTTTAACTGTTTTTTGTGATGACGTAATTGGTTATGACCAATCTAACTTTGATNCGATTTCGGCTACGTTTTGACTATTTCTGGTATTAACATGACTGATTATAACCAAGCTAGTTGCGATCTTGATCCCCAAAATGAACCTCAAATCGTACTTGAGTCCGATGAACTCGTTGTTAAGGCAATAGAAGAACTCAATGATATCGCTTACGACAACACCGATGATGAAGGGCCAATTCTCGAGCGTCATGGTGCACTATTTTGCATCAATTTATATCTTTCCGATGAAGAGGAAGAAACACCACAAGATTGAATAATAAGATCTCAAGAAGAAGAAGTAACAGAAGTCAACTTAAGGAGCAAAAAAGTGTTACCACCAAGAACAGCTCCAATAGACAAAGGAAAACAGATAATGACTCGAGAAGAGATACCCCCACCTCCACCAGTGGAAGAACCACATAATTAAGATAAAATCGGAGGATCATACAAAGTAGACTACAACGTGCTAGCTCATCTTAGGAAGTTGCCTTCCCGACTAAGCATCTACGACACTCTGATCCTGTCAAAGGGGATGAGAGAATCTCTGGTTACAGCTTTGCTTGATCCAAAAAATTTCTTAGCTCAGTTGGCTAGCACATCCTCAGATGAAGTTTTCTTGTTGAGAGAACAGTCAAGGGTAACCTTTACGGATGAAGACTTGCAGCTCGATACCGCCGACCACAACCTTCCGCTCTACATCTCCGTCAACATTTGCAGATTTGTGTTATCCAGAGTTTTAGTGGATTCTGGAGCATCTCTTAACTTGATGAGTGTACGGACGTTAGCCTATTTGGACTTCGACGTGCAGAAGCTCAACTCCGATAAGAGGATTCAACCAAAAGGGAGAAAGAGCTTACTTATGAAGGTCGGAGAATTCGTAACAACCGTTAAATTTCATATCATTGAGACCTCTTTTGACGCTCCATTAGGTTGACAATGGATTCATGAGCACAACATGGTTCCATCATCTCTTCACCAGTGCATCAAATACCGCAAAGATGGTCAAAAAAATTGCATCAAGGGATGCCTGCAAGCATTTTCAGTGCATGAAGTTAGTATCCATGAAAATGCTGCCTACTACGCTCCTCCAAAGAAGATTGTCTTCTCGTACAAAATTTTGACAAACGAAGATAAAGCTTTAGAAGGATCACAAAAAGAAGGCCATACAACTCCGCTTCAACAACCTTCTATCAATCCCTTACAACGAGTTGGTGGAGGTTCTTCTAGTTCACGCACCCGAGGTTGAGGCCGGGGACGCGGACGAGGAAAGATCAATTTAATTGTTGAACAGACTAGGCCGACTAGCAACATTGGTGATGAAGACATTTCTCAAGATGAGGTAATGATGACAAAGCAGAAGAAACCTCAGTACAAGATATCCCTAGAAGATACAGAGAGGAATGAATATGAAAAAATGTATGATCGGATAAACCTCTACGTGGATACTATGACCCTCACTCTGATTCTCCCTCAAAAGGTCGAGAGTTTAGAGGTCAAGGAAGTCCGCATAGTGTTGTTATGATCCTCACTCCGATTCTCCCTCAAAAGGTTGAGAGTTTAGAGGTCAAGGAAGTCCATAGTGTTGGGTAAAGTCGATCAAATTTTACCACGCTTCTTCCTCTACTGAGCTTGAAAAACCTGTAAATTTTGATGTTGATTCTAATGAATTAATGGAATTATCTTTTGGTTACTTCTCGCCTTTACTCCAATTCTCCCTCAAAAGGTCGAGAGTTTAGAGGTCAAGGAAGTCCGCATAGTGTTGTTATGATCCTCACTCCGATTCTCCCTCAAAAGGTTGAGAGTTTAGAGGTCAAGGAAGTCCATAGTGTTGGGTAAAGTCGATCAAATTTTACCACGCTTCTTCCTCTACTGAGCTTGAAAAACCTGTAAATTTTGATGTTGATTCTAATGAATTAATGGAATTATCTTTTGGTTACTTCTCGCCTTACCTCTACTTAGCTTGAAAAACATGTAAATTTGGATGTTGATACTAATGAATTAATCTTGTCGGCACTATTTTTGGTATGGGGTTTGCCCGTAAGAAGCTGTCGGTCATCAAAATTGAAA
>JXCR01127277.1:9488-23749 GCA_002079205.1 Phalaenopsis hybrid cultivar
ATATGTATGTATTCATATAGATATATGTATTTACATCATACATATGTACATACATATGTTATATATATATATATATATATATATATATATATAAATATGTAATTTTAATTTCTATACAATACAAATACTTATTGTAAAGGGGAAGGATCTTTTCTTAATTTTGAACTCTTTGTCACAAAAGCTTTGTTTAGTTTTTTGTACGTTTACTTTTAAAAGTTTAGCAATTAGTTTAATTAACTTAGTCTTTTAAATGCATTTTATTTAACATTCACTCATTCACTAAAGATTTGAAATTCATACTTCACTTTTGTAGTTTAAATTATAGTTTACATTATAATCATAAGAATTTACTCATAAGCATTTCCAACTTTCTTGTGGGATCGATATTAAAGGCTCCATTAGATCCCTTTATTACTGGAGCAATACGTATACTTGTGTTATTTTTATGGGATTTGGCAGTTTAAAACCTTTTTTTAAAAAAGATAAAACTATTTTTACTAATGATATTTTTCTTGGGATAAAACTGCATATTTACTATTGTATTTTTCGTGTTTATTTTGTAATCATGAAAAATAATTGCAAAAATAACACACTTAATCTACCCGCATCAAGTTTTTGGAGTCGATGCAGGGGAAGTAACAGAAAGTATTAATAAGTTATTTTAAACTTTAAATTATTTTATTTTAAGTAAAAAAAAGTGTTTTTAGTTTAATTTGAATATTTTCATATTTTAATGTGTTTGCTTATTTTAATTACTTATTGTGTTTGTTTATGCATAGTGTAAGATCTGAAGTTTTAGTACCTTACGATTCAGAGTTAGAAATAACTATTAGAAATATAAAAAAATAACAAAATGAGATAGATCATTTCAGCAAAATGGCCTGCAACTCAAGTGATGCTGGAAATGAAAATGAACATCATCAGAGACCTTTAAGAGAATATGTAATCTTACAACATATGAAATTCATTTGAGTATATAAAATCCTGCTGTAGCGACCAATTCATTTGAGTTTAAAGCTGCTAATATCACAATGGTACAAAACAATTAGTTTGGAGGAACACCAACTAAACATCCTAATTTACACCTTTTTAGTTTTCTAGAATTGTTTGCTACTTTTAAATATGATGGAGTGTCGAATGATGCTGTAAAACTTAAACTTTTTCATTTTTCACTAAGGGATAAAACTAAGATGTGGTTAAACTCATTAGCACCTAGATCTATTAGAACATGGGGAGACTTATCACAAAAATTTTTATCTAAATATTTCCCACCTTCAAAAACTACTAAGCTTAGAAATGATATTACATCTTTTGGTCAGTTTGAAGGGGAATCAATTTAAGAAGCTTGGGAAAGATTTAAAGATCTCCTTAGAAAGTATTCACACAATGCATTACCAGATTGGTTAATAATACAAACTTTTTATAATTGATTGGTTGGATCTCTTAGATCGATAATTGACACTGTTGGTGGTGGATCATTAATGTCAAAACCATTTGATGAAGCATATTCTTTAATTGAAGAGATGGCTAATAATAATTTTCAATGGCCATCCGAAAGGGTAAATCCAAAAAGAGTAGTTGGTATTCATGATTCTGATGCAATATCTATGTTTGCTGCCCAAATAGCTGCTATATCAAAGAAGATAGATCAATATGGAATGAATTATTCTCAGACAGCACCTGTGCTTGAGGAAAACTCATTGGGACAAATGATAGAATCTCAATATTTTTATGAGACCTTAAATGTAATAAATAATTATTCTAATAATCCTTATTCTAATTATTATAATACTGGTTGGAAGAATCAACCAAATTTTTTTTAGAGTAACAATAACTCTAATGTTGCACATCCTCAATGGGGAAACAATGCTGCAAATTCATTGGGAAACTCTAACAAACAAGGGAATCCAACTTATAAACCATATTACCCTCCAAACTTTAGTAATTTGTAGAGTAAGAAGAGGCAGTTGTCAATGGAAGAATTGATATTACAAATGGGAAGCCAATTATAAAATCAAGTGGCTACCATGGAAAATCAATTGAGATATATTGCTACTGCACCTAGCAATAGACCTCCAAGAACGTTGCCTGGTAATGTTGAAGTAAATCCTAAAGATCATAACAAAGAGCAAATTAAGGCTATTCAACTAAGAAGTGGAAATGAAGTAGAAGCCAGAGTTTAAAAAGAAGTGGAAGCTGAAGTTGAAAAAATGAGATGAAAAATGAAAAATCTGGTGAAGATTTTCATTTTGAGTTAGAATGTCCTTTTAAACCAATGAAAAACACTGTAGAAAGACCACTACCTCTGTTTCCTCAAATATTGAAGCAGAAATATAAAGATAACCAATTTTCAAAATTTTTAGAAATATTGAAGAAATTGATGATAAACATTCATTTGCTGAAGCCTTGGAACAAATGCCAAGCTATGTGAAGTTCATGAAGGATATGATTAATAAGAACATGAAGTTTGTAGATAATGAGACTGTTGCACTCAGTGAGGAGTGTAGCGCTATAATTCAGAAAAAGCTTCCTGAAAAAATTAAAGATCTTGGTAGTTTTACTATTTCTTGTGCTATTTTGTGAAAGTTTTTTCAGAAAAGCTTTATGTAATTTAGGAGCGAGTATTAATCTTTTGGCTTTATAAATTTTTAGAAGTTTGGGTTTAGGAAATTTTTCACCTACAACTGTAACTCTTCAATTAGCTGATCGTTTGATTACATATCCTAAAGAAGTTATAGAAGATATTTTGATAAAAGTTGATAAATTTATCTTTCCTGTGAATTTTATTGTAATAGATATGGAGGAAGATAAATGAATTCCTATCATTTTAGGAAGACCAATCCTTGCCACTAGAAGAGCTTTGATAGATGTGCAGAAATGAGAACTAACTATGAGAGTTAGTGATCAAAATGTTACATTTAATATTACAAAATCAATGAAATGCTCTGCAAAAGAGTAAGATATTGAATGATTCAGAATATATATCAATGAATATTTAAGCTACAAATATTTCAAGAAGACATTCAAAAAGAAATTTGGAAAAGAATATTTGGAATATGAAGAAGAGGATAAAATTCAAGATGAATTTATGGAAGTGAGTAAAGAAGATGTGGATTATGTTCAAGAAAACTTTGAAATGTTAGATCCTACAAAAAGTAATAAGAATTTGATTTCATTTATTTAGAAACCTCCTGAACTAGAAATGAAAACATTTCCTACACATTTAAAATATGCATTCTTAGGAGATTTATCCACATTACCTATTATAGTATCGTGAGAATTAACTAATATTTAAGAACAACAATTGTTGGAAACTTTGAGAAGATATAAGAAACCATTTGGATGACATTTGCTGATATTAAGAAAATCAGTCCTTCAATTTGTATGCATAGAATTTTATTGGAAGATCAACATGAAGCAAGAGCTGATCGTCAAAGGAGATTGAATCATATGGTGAAAGAAGTTGTCAAGAAAGAGATTTAAAAGTAGTTAGATGCTGGAATAATATATCCTATTTCAGATAGTGCTTGGGTGAGTCCAAATTACTGTGTTCTAATGAAAGGTGGTGTGACTGTAGTGACAAGTGAAAATAATGAATTATTACCAATAAGACAAGTCACTAAATGACGGATCTGCATTTATTATAGAAAATTAAATTGTGCCACTAGGAAGGATCATTTTTCTTCTTTTAGACCAGATGTTGGATAGGCTGACTGGGCATATATATTTTTGTCTTCTAGATAGATATACTGGTTATCATCAAATACATATTACTTTAGAGGATCAAAAGAAAAAAAACATTTACTAGTCCTTATGAAACTTTTGCTTTTCGGCGAATGCCCTTTGGATTATGTAATGCACCTACAACATTTCAATGATGTATGATGTCAATTTTCAGTAATTTAATTGAAGCTAAATGTGTTGTGCATACTGACCATTAGGATATTAAATATTTAATGCAAAAGAATGATGTGAAACCAAGATTAATTAGATGGGTACTTCTGATGCAAGAGTCTGATTTTGTAGTAGTCGATAAGAAAAGGATGAGAAATACTTGATTTAGAAAAAGAAATTAATGAAACTTTTCTTGATGAACAATTTTATGGTGTAAAATAATGGGAAATACCTTGGTATGTTGATATTTTGAATTATATTGTTAGTCTTGTTCTACCATATGGAATGCCAAAAAAACAAGAAAACAAATTAATTTACGATACAAAATCTTATTTTTTGGATGACCCATATTTGTAGAAATAATGTAAAGATTTAGTAAGGAGACGATGTGTGTCATAAAAAAATTTGGAGGTCATTTTGGTAATGATAGAACTGTTCATAAAATTTTGCAATCTAGATTTTTTTGGCCTATTCTATTTAGAGATGTTAATATATATATATATATAATATATATATATATATAGCCACTAGTCTACATGTGATAAATGTCAGAGAGTAGGTAATATTTCCAAATAAAATGAAATGCCTCTAAAGTTTAATTTGAAAATTTAAATTTTTTATGCATGGGGATTGGATTTTGTAAGACCATTTATAACTTCATTCGAAAATGTGTATATATTGATTACAGTGGACTATGCTTCAAAATGGATTGAAGCAATTGCTTTACCTCTATGTGATGCTCAGAGCATTTCAAAATCTTTAATAAAAAATATAATTACAAGCTATGAAATTCCGAGAATAATCACTACTGATGGAGGATCTCATTTTAGAAATGAGACAATTGGAAGGTTGGCGGAAAAATAAAAAATAATGCATAAAATTGCAGTTACTTATCATCCCTAGGCTAGTCGTATGAATGAAGTATCTAATCGTTAAATTAAAGGAATTTTGGAAAAAAGTGTGAAGCCTAATAAAATGGATTGGTCTGTTAGATTAGATACTACATTATGGAAATACATGACAGCTTATAAGACACCTATAGGAATGTCCCCGTAAAGATTAATTTTTGGGAAGACTTGTCACTTGCCGGTATAATTGGAACATAAAGCTTATTGGACTATTACGGAATTCAATTTTAATTTGAAAGATGCTGGTGAAAAAAGATTATTACAATTAAATGAGCTTAAAAAATTAGAAATGAATCTTATGAGAATGCTAGGATTTAAAATGAAATAATGGCATGATCAAAAGATAATAAAAAAGGAATTTGAACTTGCACAGAAAGTTTTTTTATACAATACAAGATTGAAATTATTTCCTGGAAAATTGAAGTCTAAGTGGAAAGGGCCATTCAAAATTTTGAAAGTCTATCCCTATGGAGCTGTTAATATTTTAGATCTCAAGACTAGAAGGATATTAAAAGTGAATTGACATAGATAGAAACCATATTTTGATGGTCAAAGACCAGCTTTTAAAGAAAAGTAATGTTCGGTCACCAAGAATAAGGACTGAGAATGTCGGGGTGATGAAATTAAACCAAGCTCTTTATGGGAGGCAACCCATTTTTATCGTTTGTTTATTTTGCTTTTATGTTTTTGTTTGAAATATTTAAAGTATATTTATGTTTGTGCTTTTATAAATTCCATGTATTTGAGAAGTTTGACATTAAGAAAATTTTAAAATATCTTTATTTACCTAATTTTATAGAAGAATTGAGAATTTATTGGATCAAAATCGAAATGACGAATTTTTTTTGGAACTAGCGCCTGGAGCACCACATTCCAGAGAGCCAGCGCTTGAAGCACCAGAATTGGAGCCTAAAGCAACACGACGACAAAAATGACTTAAAACTTTTCAAAGGGAGATTTTTTGCAGTTTTTCGTGGTTTCTTCTCCTTATAACTGATTCTGAAGTCCATTTTAGGGGGGAAAATTAGGGAAGAGTCACTATTTTTCAATTCCTATGGCTTCCCACTCTAAAAATTTCGTGAGATTTGGAATTTCCAACTGGAAAACGTTTTTCAATTTTGATGCGCAAAAGTTACATGATCGAGTTCTTGTGAAGAATAGGCTAATAAAGAAAAGGGGATTTGTGAATCGAAGATTCAAAACACTAAATACTCGAGTAAAAGAAATTATTGCACAGAGACGCTGGGAAGTGCTTTGCTACACTACTACTACTGTAGTTGTCCCTATAGTGAAAGCGTTTTATGCAAATATACATGGAATCAACCAATGAATTATCTATGTGTGAGGCAGATTTGTGCAATTCACTCCTTCAAGAATAAACAAAATGTTTATGATTGAAAGTGTTCCTATTTGCCACTATGCAAATTTTACCTCAACAAGAAAAAATAGGAATGAAATATATCGATACCTTATGGATGAAGATGCAAATTGAGAGGCCAAAAATGGTGGAAATGTAAGCGTTTCTTCATCATTGTTGAATCCTACATCCAAGGTGTGTCATTTCTTTATTGCATCAAAATTGCTCCCCACTATGAAAATCAGTAAGGTAACAATGGAGAGTGTTATTCTAAATTATTGTATTCAAACTAGAAAATCTGTTGATATTGGTGCAATAATTGTGAAATCAATTTTAGGTTTGATTGTCAATGGATTTGCTACTGGACTGAGACATCCATACATAATTTTCCTACCATGCAGTTTTTCGCAAGTACCTTATGAAAGTTGGGAGAAAGTGTCACTTCCTTGGGAGCCGATGGACCCAGAAGTCAATTACAACCGTATTGGAATGAGAGATTAGAATGATATGAATGTACTGATGGACCAGGCAACCCAAAATTCATCACCCAATCAACCTTACTTCAATTTGAAAAAACTTTGAAAAAGGATCAAGAAGATAGAGAAAGAGGTACAAAACCTTATGCATTCAACTGAGAATGTTTCTAAAATGTTGGATCATTTGGATTGGAGGCTGAAGAAACATTTTCAACATACTGCACATATTGAAGATGGTTTGGTACTTATGTTCAAGAAACATGCTTGGATTGAGGATGATTCAACTGATAAATTTCTTTATCAACCTTTCTACTACTTTTATGTGCACTACCAATCTATAGGAGATATCTAATACGACGAGAACAAAGAAGAAGTTTGAACTTAATCTATGCATGAAACATTTTGCTAGTACTTCTTATTTTAGTTATTATGTTGTGTTGGATTGCATTACTTTCAATGTTGAATTCTATTTATGTTTGTGTTTAGTATTTTGATGTTTTAGATTTCAGTGCTAGGATGTTTGGATTGCTTTGGACATTGAATTAGATGTTTGTTGGCTTAAAAATTTTTAATTTGTAATAGCACAAATTATATATATAAAAGCGAGTTTTGTGTTGTTTGTGAATTTTTGGTGTTAGTGTAGTGTTTAATTATGAGTATAAATGTTTATTTGAGTTAATTAGAGATTGACGTAAAGTGATACACAATAAATTTCCTCAGAAAATGAAATCTAGAAAAGTTAAGGCGTTGGTCCGGGCAGCGCCAAAGCTGGAGCCTAAAGCGCCATTTAACAGAGAGTTGGCGCTGATGAGTTAGATTGGCGCCTAAAGTGCCAAATTCCTGAAAACACCAAATTGCCTAAAATATCATGAAATCTCCCAGAAAAACACCATTTTTACTGCTTATGTCATTTCTTACCTCTAAATCGTGATCTTGGGCTTTACATTGTGCGACTTTGAAAAGATTCGAAGACCAGCAATCTTAGATTTCATCTTCTCTTGGTAAGAGCTTCACTTTAACCTAGAAAATTTTTATTTTCACCATGGATTGTTCCTACATTATAAGAGATATGAAATTTGGGGTTTTTGATGGAAAAACTTGAATAAAACCCATGGTGAAAAGTTTCTTACCAAATAAGTTTATATGGGGAGTTAGATTTTTGATTTTGTGATTTATTTGGATTTTATGTGGATTTTCATAGAAATTCCAATGGCTCCACGAGTAAAGAGAGGAAAGCCGACAAGAGATTTTGATGCGATGAAATTTGTCAATTTTAAACCCCAAACATTGTTATAATATTCAAATGGAATCGAGAAATCTGATCCAAGAACAGGCATTTGCTAACTCGTGTTGTGATATTGAAAGGTTGATTGTCGCTAGAAATTGGGAAAGGTTTTGCTACTTCACTGCAGTAGCTATTGTGCATATGATCTGGGAGTTCTATTCCAACTTGTGATTCGCTACGGATGATCACATCCTTGTGAGAGGTAAGCAAATTGAGTTTTCAAGAGAAAGGATTAATGTGTTTTGTGGATTGAGGAATGCATTCCATTGCAAATATGCTGCATTCGTGATGACTGATTCTTTACTGGATGAAGTGATTGCTTTTCTAACTGATGGAAAAGGAGAATAAAAATTAAAAATAATAAGAAAGTTAACTTCTCCACTTCCATGATGACTATTCATTCAAAGGTAAGACATTACTTCATCTCTGCTAAATTACTTCCAAAAAATCATCTGAGCAAAGTAACGAAGGATAGAGTCATCCTAAACTTCTGCATTCAGAAAATGAAGGCAGTAGATATTAGTGCTGTAATAGTTCAACATGTTCAGAGTATAACTAGTAGTGCTACAGTTAGTGATTTGGGTTACCCTGCCCTGATTTTCACTTTATGTGAGGAATCAGAAGTAGAGTCCCATAAAAATGAGGAAAAGCTGCAGCCAAAAAATCCTATTGGGAAGCATACAGTTCAAAGGTTCGAATCATTTGTTGAGTCTAGGAGTGGAGGTAGTGATAGACCCTCAACATCAGCTGCAGAGGCATCTACTTCTCGCTCTGCTTCACTTGAAAATATTATGGAGCAGCTCATGATTCAACAAATTCATATTTTGAATATGCAAAATAGGATTGGAGGAATTAAAGCAAGAAATGCTTACAATAATGAATATAAGCAGAAGAGAGTTCAACATGATATAGCTTATGAGGAGGCAATGTTTAGATATATTATGGGTGAGTACAATTTGGAATTTCCAACATGCTCTAGCTTCACTCCTTATGCTCCAAATCTTGAAGAAGAAGAAGAAGAAGAAGAATATGATGATGAGGAGGAGGAAGGAGATGAAGATTGATATCTTAGGAGTTAGTTTGTTTGATGTTTGCTTGTTAATTTTATTGGTTGTTATTTGTTGTGATTTTAAAACTGTTGTAGTAAGAACTGTCATTTTAGTATTGTAATGTGGACCTAATTTGTAATAGTCACTGTAGATTTTTACTTTTTTTTGTATTTTTAGTATTTTCAATTTTTATTTCTGTTCTTAATTTTCAGCAAATCCTTTAAAATATATTATGCTTCATTTAATGCTTTAAAGCTTGTATGCATTTTTTATGTTAGTACCAGCAGTATGCCAGAGCCCAGTTTCATACTAAAAAATTCTCTACAGGTTAGTTTTTATTTTCATGCATTTACTGTTTTCTTCCACCACTTAAATTTTGTACAGAACATTTTTATATTTCTTAAGAATTTATGTTTGGGGGAAAGAAAAATCTCTTTTAAAAAGAATTATACTAAATATTATTTACCCTCAATTAACTATATTTTCAAAAATAATTTAACATGACCTGGGATATTAAGATTTAACTTTTAAATAACTATACTGATGTTTGTAAATATTATTGTAAATTTAGGTAAAATATTTTAATAATGAAAGTCAATTCTAAGTTAAAGATAATTGGTATGAAAGGATAATACTATGCTTTCCTGTTTAAAGTAAAGAAAATTGTATTTTTGAAGTATTAATAATTTTAGAGTTTCATGTAAGAAGAAAAGAGTGAAACTTTAAGAAAAATCATAAAGTAATATGAATTTATAAAGTGAAGAAGGATAAGGAGTTTTAACTTTAAGAGGAGGACAGTGAAATTCAAAATTATTAAAGGTTATCCAGATATAATAATCCTTACTTAAAAAAAAAGAAAAGAAAGAATTGAAAAGATTATAAAAGAAAAAAAAAAGAGAGAGAAAAGGAAAAGAAAAGAAAAACGAGTGAGAAGAGGCTTGAGGAGATGCCTTATAAAAAACTAGCTTCACTTGAATCAACTTAAGGAAAAGGCTTTATTACATTTTCTAAACTTGTATTGGAGTGTTAGCAACATTACTAGTAATTTTTTCATGAAATTCTTTTTCATATGATATTTCTAAGTATTCTTGATCTGACAAATTACAATTCTTCTTGAAATGAATAGAGATTCAGAAATATTAATTTGATTACTAAGTACTTTGAGACTTAGAGTTTGAATTTAAGTTATTAAAGGTTTTTCTTGAATTTTACTATATTATTTATTAAAATAAAGTATAGAAGTTATAAGTTAATCTCTGTCTAGAGTTATATGCTTTTATGTAGTAATAGTGTAACTTGAGGACAAGTAACATTTAAGTTTGGGGGATTTTGATACACCAAAATAATATGTTGTTTTAAGTATAGTGATGTTGCAATTTTAAAAAGGGTATTTTCATGTTTTTGTTGTAGGTATATAAAGTTTAGACATTTGGAGCAAAAGTAGCAAAAATGATGAAATTTGGAGTCAAAACAACAAATTTTGAGATTCTGGCATCTGAAGTGCCACTTTATAGAGAGCTGGCGCCTAAAGCGCCATTTGACAGAGAGCTAGCACCTAAAGGACTAGATTTGGTGCCAAAAGTGCCAAAACATAGAACAACGTGATATTAAGCGAGTTGTCACCTGAGGCGCTAGAACCAGTGCTTAAAGCGCTGAAACTAGCGCTTGAAGCGCCAGGGATGACGTTTTGTAGATTAAGGCAATTCAAGATGAATTTTGCATGAATTTTGAAATAAAAACTTATTTTAAGCACCTCGTGTTGTGATTTAATGTATCTATACACTTTATAAGGTTCTCTTATGAAGGGATATGTATCTTGGATCCTTTTGAATTCAAAAGGGTTGAATTTTGGATAGAATTTTAGAAGCAACTTTGAAATCATTTTGGAGGGAGACAACCTCTAATAAAAGAGAGAGAAGTCTAAAGCATGCGTGTGGTGGCATGGAGAGAAGAAGAGGAGCGCGATTATAAGAGAGAAAGTCAAGGGCTTGGAGATTTTTTTCAAGGATTGTAAAATGAGAGGAAAAGTGAGAGATTTCTTCTTCATTTTTTTTAAGAGAGAATTGAGAGTGCTTGTAAAGAGGGAAAATGTATGAAGAGAACTTTTAGGGATTTGTTTAGGAAGGATTGTGAGATAATTTTTGTTCTATTATTTCCTTATTTTGTAAACTTATTTTTATATATGAAATCTATGCTTTGTCGTATCCTTCTCATGAATTTTGAGTAGTCTTCTTTATCCTTCTCCCAAATTTGAGAAATGATTTTGTGAGGATTTGATTTTATTTTATACAGTTTTAAATGTCAATAATTTGTGATGATTTGAATTCCAATCTTGATTTACATTTTGATTTGACAAATTAAAATTTTAAAAAATGTTGAGAAACATATGTTGCAAAAGGGCTATGACTTCAACATAGTGAGAATCACATTTGATTCTATGGGAGAGGATGTCGTCCATGGAATTGAGTGCAAATAAATAGGGAAATATACTTTGTTAGATGCACAATTAGAGATGTTAAGGTAACATATTAAAATCCCTAATTTTGTCAAGTTGATTGAAAACTAATGCGAGATTGTTAGCTCTTAAGTGAGGGAGTAGTAGAAACTCTGGAGTGGCAGCCTGTATTCTCCCAGCCTAACCATGGAAGTAGGTACCAAAATCTGGATTAGTGAATGTTCTTTGTGCACTAGGAAGAGGGTAAGGAATATGATTGCTCCTATTTGACACAAAACATTATATATATATATATATATANATGAGAAGGATGCTTTCTTAAATTTGAAATCTTCGTCATAAAAATTTTATTTAGTTTTCATAAATTTACTTTTGAAAGTTTAACAATTAGTTTAATTAACTTAGTCTTTTAATTTATTTTATTTAACATTCACTCAGTTACTATATATTCAGATTTTGTACTTGACTTTTGTAGTTTAAATTGTAGTTTACATTATAATCATATGAATTTACTTATAAGAATTTTTAATTTCCTTGTATGATCGATATTTAGGACTCCATTAGAGCTCTTTATTACTTAAGCGATACGTATACTTATGTTGTTTTTAGGGGATTTGGCCGTTTAAAGATTTAAAAAAAGGATAAAACTATTTTCACTAAAGTTATTTTTGTTGGGATTAAATTGCATATTTACTATTATATTTTTCATGTGTATTTTGCAATCTTGAAAAATAGTTACAGAAAAAACACTCTAAATCCGCCTGCATCACCTTCTCATGAATTCTTTGTAGTATTCTTTATCTTATATGGTTTTGTGAAGAATTAGCTCTATTTTGTAAGCTTTTAAGTGTCAATAAATTGTGATGATTTTAGCTCTGATCTTCATTTACTTTTTGATTTGAGAAATTGAAAGGTTAAAATTTGTTGAGAAATATATGATCTAAAAGGGCTATGCTTTCTCCAACAAGGTAAGAGTCACATTCAATTTCGTGGGTGAGAATGTAATCCATGAATTATGTGCAAATAAATAGGAAAATATAATTTGATGGGCGCATAATTGGAGATTTTAAGGTGACAAATTAAAATCGCCAATTTAGTTCAGTTGCTTGGAAACTAGTTGTTTTCGTTCATTTTTCTCTTTTTTTTCTTTTAAAAGGAGTCGCCAGCTTGTCGATCGTCGTATAATTCCCCCATTCGAATAAATCTCCGCCCGAACCATATAAATGATTTGAAGAGGAGATGAACCGAATAAGAAGGGACATACGACAAAGTGACAAACAAGAGAAAAAGTAAAGCGTGGAGAGTCTACGTGCGATAAACCTCGCAAAGATAGGTTAAGAATGTCCGTCCAAACAAGATCGGGCGGAGACATCTTAAACAAATATCCGCGAAAGAATTATCTACATAGACTACCCATAACCAGAGAGTCAGGTGTATGTACCTGTTCTGGGGTCAAGAGCACTCCCAGAGGAACGTGTTCCTACTGGTTAATTACATCTTGGGGGATACCCAAGAATACTCTCGATAAAAGGAGTTTCGCTTCATATTATCATAAACTTGGGGTATAGGTAACCAAAAGAAGGTTATTCCGTGTGGGAACAGTCCCAATGCTTCAAAGCTCATGCTAAGCCATCGGGCAGAGAGTGAGTCTCTCACATCCCAAATGGGTAGTGGCTAATCAACACACGGGGCCCACGGACTAACCTAAATCATCTTAACGGGGATTTCCCAATATGTCAAAGCACATCCGGGTCAAAGGGCAGAGGACAAATCGTCGTATCCCAAATAGGCGGCAGCTCATCAGTATCGGGCCGTCAAGGTGATATCAACGAGGTCAAGGAGCGACAGGGCTCAAAGGGGCTCAACAAAAAGGAAGGTAGAGTGATCCTAAAAGGTAGAGGTAACTGGGTCGGGGTACCACGGACCCGTCATACACAGCTACTAGGACCCTAAGTCTACCTGGTCGTGAAGGTAGTCGACCCAACACGTCCTGAAATCCCCGGTCAGCAATCCGTGAATTGCATCATCCACGGGAACCTCGGTAGCCCTAAGGTCAAAGGAAAGAAACTCTATCTTATGACTACAAGCTGGAGCTCCAAGAGGTGGGACTTATACCTGCTGAAATAGCAAGGACGCCTCAGGAAAGAAGAGAAAGTGGAGGTTCAGCTACAAAGCTGGAAACACCCCAAACAAAAGGACTTACACCCCGTCTGGGTCGGGGAGCCTTCTAACACCCTAGGCGCACTAGACAACCACCTATATGAAGGTATGCTGGGCCAGTCAGGTTGGAAAAGTACGGGGACTCCTCCTCGGGACATGCAAAGATGAATGCAGTTATCTAGAATGATCCTAAGTATTGTGGAGGCCCTATTAATATATGCAGGAAAGTAAAAGTTGCAATTTTTAGATCCTGAATATTTTAATCCTAAATTTTAATTATCTTGAATATTTTATTTAGGATTTTTGTAGAAAATTACAATTTTAGGGTCCTTAATAAGCCTATGTTGTATCACGAAATCCCAGATAAAACACAGAAAGAAAACAAGAAAAACACATGCAAGTGCAGACATGCAACATGATGCAAAAATAAAGCAAAGCAAGTCAAACCAAAATAATAAACAGGCCGGTGCCGCTGGGTCGGCAACATATCCCAGAAAAGAAAAAGGGCGGCCGGACTCCGCATATACATGCCCGGTCCTAATTCTATACATCAATATAAAATACAGAATTAAGATATGGGGCACGAGCATCTGCTCCTGGTCCCCTGCATGTGGCTCCCATGCTAACGTCTTGGAACCCGTGCCCGTATCTTATTTCTGCTACAAGACTCTCCTAGA